>PVKV010017643.1:0-47087 GCA_004027835.1 Alouatta palliata | reverse complement strand
CTTTGTAGTATAGTTTGAAGTCCGGTAGTGTAATGCCTCCAGCTTTGTTCTTTTTGCTTAGAATTGACTTGGCTATGCGGGCTCTCTTTTGGTTCCATATGAAGTTTAAGGTGGTTTTTTCCAGTTCTGCGAAGAAGGTCATTGGTAGCTTGATAGGGATAGCATTGAATCTGTAAATTACTTTGGGCAGTATGGCCATGGATTTCTTAATTAATTTCTTTCTTTTTCTTTTTTTTTTTTTTTTTTTTTTTTTTTTTTTTTTTTTTTTTGAGATGGAGTCTCACTCTGTTGCCCATGCTAGAGTGCAGTGGCGTGATCTTGGCTCACTGTAGCCCCCAACTCCTGGGTTCACACAATTATCCTGCCTCTGCCTCCTGAGTAGCTGGGATTACAGGTGCCTGCCACCACACCTGGCTAATTTTTGTATTTTTAATAGAGTCAGGTTTTCACCATCTTAGCCAGGCTGGTGTCAAACTCCTGACCTCAGGTGATCCATCTGCCTCAGCCTCCCAAAGTGCTGAGATTACATAAATAAGCCTGATGCCTCCCTTCACCTATATAATAGATTTCCCTTTGCATCTTTATTGTCTATTCAACATTGACAAGTACATTTGGCAAATGGTAAGCATGCAATAAACATTAACTATTTTTATTTTTATTCCTCTTCTAAGAATTCTTACCTAATTAAATAAGAGCAAAATGAGGCTATCAAGATAATGAGAAAATTTATAGATTTTTTAACTTTCATTAATCTAATTAAGATTTTAAACCTAACTTCCAGTTTCAGAAACAAGGAGGTGAATAAACAATTTGCACAACATCCTCCACCAAAAAAAAAATAATAATAATCAAATTAAAAATGTGAGTCACTCTACAGGAAATCTGCCTACTTTCTTCAAGAAGTCAATGTTCGTAAAAAGGGAATGGGGGACTTTGTATATCAGACTTTATCTAACTTTTTTTTAAGACCAAATAGTAAATATTTTAGGCTTTTGCAGGCCATGTTATCTCTGTTACAACTACTCAATTCTTAAAGTCATAGGTAATACTTAAGTAAATGGAATGGCTGTGTTCCAATAAAAATTTATTTTTTATAAAATAGGCTGCAAGCGAGATTTGGCCAGCTGCTGATACCTCTTCTATATTTAAGGAGCTTAAGAGACATAACAGCCTAACAAACAAGCACACAGTGGGCATTTTTAACTCAAAAGTTTTTATCAAGGTGTAGGAATAGGGGAAGGGGAGTTGAAAGAAGTCAGAGGTTTTGGGGACATTCAGAGGCCAGTAGGGAAATGAGGCCTGGGCAGTGCGTTGCTGGAAAAAGTACACACACAAAATAGCACCACCCATAGGCTATTTATACATATATTTATTTTATGTCCAGCAGTCATCTTTTTTATATGGATAGGAGGCAGGAGGGTGGGGTCCCCGGACAGAGCTCTACCCTCAAGCCTGGACCTATGGCCCTAAATGAGAATGAGTATTCCAGTTTTTGCACCCAAATGTTACCTTTTGGCCCACCATGTCCCACTATTCTGTACCCATATAAACCTCAAACCCCTGGTTCCATGAGCAGAAAAGCAGCAGAGCAGCAGAGAAAGAGGGAAGAGAGGAAGCATCTGAACACCAAGAGAAGTTCAGCTGAGCATAGTTGGAGAGATCAACCAAATGGGACAGCCAAACTCCAGGGGAAAATCATCTTCCCACTCCACCCCATCCCCTCTCCAGCTCCCCATCCCACTGAGAGCCACCTCCATCACTCAATAAAATCCCTGCATTCACTATCCTTCAAGTCCATGTGACCTGATTCTTCCTGGATGCCTAACAAGAATCCAGGATTCACTAGGTGTGGGAACCCAAAAAGGCTGTCACACTGACTCTTCACTGAGCTGTTTAACACCTAAGTCTTCCCCAGAGAGCAAGACTAAAAGAGCATTGTAGTACTCCTAAACACTGCCATGGGGCCAGAGCCCAAAAGCATTCACCTTGGCTCCTACACCTGCCCCCTGTGTGCTCCCCCTCCACGTGCTCAAGGAGTTTGAGCACGTGGCAGCCAAGCAAATGAGCCACACCCCATGGCAAGTCCCACGAAAAGGTCTAGAGAACCCTACTGTTTCATCTTCACACTACTTCCTCTGATATCCTTTCATCATGCTGCTCAAAATGTAATGACAGCACATATCTTTTACATATTTGTTGCAAATGCAGCAATTTGGACAATATATTCAAGGGAGCCATCACTCTCCACACTCTGCATCTCCCAACCACTCTGTCCTCAGGGAATTGTGCTTTGGTGGTGCAGTGTCATCTGCTATTTATGCCCTTAAGTAGTCCTCAGTGTTATCCTGAATAATTCTTTTTTACATTACCAAACAAAGTCAGTTAAAAGTTACAGAATTCTTCGCTGCAGCACTGTTTACAATAGCAAAGACCTGGAATCAACCCAAATGCCCATCCGTGGTAGAACGGACAAAGAAAATGTGGCACATATACACATGGCATACTATGCAGCCATAAAAAACGATGAGTTCATGTCCTTTGTAGAGACATGGATGAATCTAGAAGCTATCATTCTTAGCAAACTGACACAAGAATAGAAAACCAAACACAGCATGTTTTCACTCACAGGTTGGTGATGAACAATGAGAACACGGGCACAGGGAAGAGAACAACACTCAGTGAGTTAGGTGTGGGGGTGGAGGGGACGGGAGGGGAGGGACAGCGGGGGGCAGGGAGATGGGGAGGGATAACATCAGGAGAAATGCCTGATGTAGCTGACAGTTGCGAGTGGGGTGGGGGGATGGAGACAGCAAACCACCATGGCATGTATGTACCTATGCAGCAATCCTGCAGGATGCTGGATGTGCACATGTACACCAGAGCCCAAAATACAATTTTAAAAAAACACACAATAAATAGAAAATAATAAAATTTAAAAAAACAAGTTACAGAATTCTACACTGACTCTTTTCAAAAGACTGGCACGTTATGGAATCTGTTAAACTCAGTTCTATTTTTAAAAAATGTTAACCATAATCTTTTTATTTTTAATTAAATTTTTCAATTGACATAATAATTGTGCATATTCATTGGGTAGATAGTGAGGTTTCAATACATATAATGTATATTGATCAGAACAAGGTAATTAGCATATCCATCATCACAAACATTTATCATTTCTTTGTGTTAAGAACATTCAATATCCTCCTTCTAGCTATCTGAGACTATATATTATTGTTAACTGTAGTCATCCCACAGTGGTATAGACCACTATAATTTATTCTTCCTATCTAGCTCTAATTTTATATTATAATTTCATTAAAAAGAGTAAGGTTAGAGCCCCAAATGGTGAAATTTTCTTTTTTGCTCCTGGATAAAGCTGACCACTAGTTTTAACATATCTAGGCCTCAATTTTTTTTACTAACAAAAGGACAAGTGTGAACCAGAATATACATCCAACATTCTAACATTGACCAGAAGTCTTTCACTTCCTATAATTATCAATAAGAACCACTCTTGTGGCAATAACTTAAGACTGCACTGTTTACACTTAGATTTTTGTGGGACATTACTGATAAATAAACTGATTTTTTAATTATTTAGGCAACAATTTTAAAAGTCAATTGGTATTAAATAAACAGCAAGATAATTAAGTCACCACTTAAAAATTAAATCAGTGATCTCAGAACTACAGAGACAACAAAAGAAGAGATGCCTCCAAAACAAAGGGAAAAACATTTTCAGGCAGTTGAGAAAATAATTCAGTAACATGAGCAATCAAGATTGGAGGAAATATCCTTTGCTCAATCTAGGCAGAGGATAAGAAAGAATGGGAAAGGAAAAAGCAGAAATTATTGGGTCAAAGGAAAATGGAATCCAAATATCACAGGAAAAACACAGCATAAGATGTCCTGGGTACCACTTCTTTTACACCAAACTTGCCACTTTCATATCACCCATTTTGTCATAAGCTTACTTTAATTCTCAATGAGTTTTTCTAACAAAGTTTTTAAGCAAAGTAAGCCATGCTTTTCTATATTGTACAGGTTCTGAATTGTTTGGAGGAAAAATACTATGCAAATCTAAGATATAAATGAATGCCATCTGTGCATTTTAAGATTAGAAACAAGTGCAATTCACCACTGAGTGAACTAACTTCCCTGTCAAACAGACACTAGTGTTATTTAGAACTGTAATGTCCATTTCTTCCTATCTTCTGTTGCCGGCCTCAATTTCAGGTCCAAAAGTGCCTGACTTAGGATGGTTCAACTTACAATTTTTTTACTTTACAATAGTATGAAAATGACACACATTCAGTAGAAAATATATTCCAACTACCCATACAACCATTCTGTTTTTCACTTTCAGTACAGTATTCAATAAAATTACATGAGGCACTCAAGACTTTATTTTAAAATGTGTTAGGTAATTTTCTTGGCCAATCTAAGTATTCTGAGCACCTTTAAGGTAGACTAGGTGAAGCTACAATGTTCAGTAGGTTAGGCATATGAAACGTATTATCAATTTATAATATTTTCAACATATGATGGTTTAGTGGGAAGTAAGTCTATTTATGTAAGTTGAGAAGCAATTTCGTGAGTGTGTATACATATGTGGGTGCGCATATATACACAAATGCACACACATACAGAATCTAATTAAACAAAAACCCATTATTAGGTACAAAGTGGTGTGGTTGATAAACTTGTGTTTGGTTTTGTTTCTATGATTCTTATCTAATCACAAAATTGTTTCCTCTTCTATTTTCATGGCTATTTTTCCCCGGCCCTCAATTTCTCATTACCCTTGTTCAAAGCTTTAACCCATTTCCTATTTAGAAAAATAAAAAGTACAGCTCGCTGCCAGTTCTCATTTGATTCTACATAAGCACGCTCTTTGAGGCTGAAGCAAAACTGACTGATTTTCAATGTGAAAACAAAATATAGATATTATTCTTGGAGTTATTTCTAAACAGAACTTGTTTCTAATCCTAATATAACAGAAATTATGTGATGTTACATTAGAATTAGACACAAGTATTCTCAGGGCAAATGAGAAGTGGTTTCTATTAATTCTATTAATCGCATTAATAGAATTTGGCAGTTATCTGTCACCTTTACTGTCATTCACATTTGCAATCACATTCCCCACCACTCAAGCATTTTTCAGTCTCACCAGTGAACTCCTTTGTAATTAGGCTACCACCTTGTAACATGAGCATCAATGGCCAACCCACCACTTGAGACAGTGTTCTCTTTGCCCCTAGGAAGTGGGTTAGCTAGTTCCAAATCTCCACCTCACCACCTGCTGTCTTGGATCACTCTCACTAACACATTCAGTTGGGTCCCCTGAGGAGCAAATGTCAAAACAGAGTTAGGAGTGCAGAGGTTTTATTAGAAAGAAACAGGATAAGGTGCCATTAGACTACAATGCAGGTCTGACAGCTATGGAAGGAGAACTTAGCAGAGAGAACCTTCAACAACAGCACTATTGCAAAAAAGCCTGATGGGATGTCCAAAACTGAAAGTCCTTTGCTGGAAGAATTCCGTAATATTGCCAAAATAAGGCTGCCATAAAAACGTTGCCATCTTCACTTATTAGCTGGGAGCGGCTCACAGAAATATAAGGTTGGCATGGGTGTTGCAGCAGATGAAGGACAGGAGCTGGAGCCATCACTATGCTGCACACAGCAAAAGATCAAGTCAACTACGTTCACCTTTTTTCCCTGGCTCTTCCCTCAAGACCACCAGCACCACCACCAATGCATGCAGGAATTTTCACAGGTAAGCCAAATGAAGAAATCACCAATCAGGGAGGTGGTATTTTGGAGATACCTGAAAGATCCTCTTGCATTTAGTCAGAAGTCTTTAGTCATCTATTTTCCTCATGGAATTTTATGAACCCAAAGTGGAAACAGACCATTTTTCACATTAGGTGTTAATGTAGGCCAGGTGCGGTGGCTCACACCTGTAATCCCAGCACACTGGGGGGCCAAGGTGGGCAGATCACCTGAGCTCAGGAGTTTGAGACAAGACTGACCAACATAGTGAAACTCTGTCTCTACTAAGAATACAGAAAAAATTAGCCAGTGTTGTGGCAGTCGCCTGCAATCCCATCTATTTGGGAGGCTGAGAAAGGAGAATCACTTGAACCCGGGAGTTGGAGGTTACAGTGAGCCAAGATTGTGACATTGCACTCCAGCCTGGGTGACAGAAAGGGACTCCGTCTCAAATAAGTAAATAAAAATAAAAAAGTGTTAATGTAGAGCTCATATCTTAAGGTTATTTACATTTGATCTCTCAGTGAACCAAGGAGTAGTAAATGTAGAGAAAAGATCTTAGAAAAAGAAATAATTATAAAACTGGACACAGTTTTGCTTTGGCACAAACATACTACCCAACCTTGGGAAAAGGTAATAACATCTGCAGAGCTCACCAGGCATTCAACAGTGAGTTGACAAAACTAAGTTATTGACACTATATTCATTTGGGGAGTTATAGTCCCTGTCCTTCAAAAGCACAGATATGATAGAGCTTTGAACCAAATGTCCTCAGCTGTAAAATGATGTTTCCACGGCTCTTCTTAAAAATTAATTTTAGGCTGGCCAAGATGGCTAACTGGAAGCATTTGGTGTGCACTGCTGTCATGGAGAGAAATAGAAGGGGTGAGTAAATACAACTCCTTCAACCAAACACCCAGGTGCACACATTGAGATTCACCAAGAAAACACCTTGACCTATGGAGAATGGAGAAAAGCAAGGCAGGACAACCACTACCCAGAGCAACACAGAGCCAAGGAAGCCTCCCCTACCCAGGGAAGTGGTAAGTGAATGAGCAACCCCAGGAACCCACACTTCTCCCATCGATTTTTGCAACCCTTGGGTCAGCAGATTTCCTCATAAACCCATTCCACCAGGGCCTGCAGTCTGGCATGCAGAGCTACATGGAGTCTCGGTGAAGCCGCCATTCAGGCACACAAGGAGCCCCAAAACCTTTAGATATCTGCACTTCCCAGTAAAAGTTACTACAACTCAGGCAAAGTGGGAGGTTAGACTCCCATTCATTTCCCTAGAAAAGGGGCTGAATCCAACGGGCTGAGCAGTTATGGTCTGCAGACCCTGCTTCCATGATACCTTTCAGGAAGGTATCATGGGATACTCAGGGTATCCCAAGAGTTTGGAATTGCAGCCAGCCACCAGCAGCAACATTACATCTTCCCAAGACAGAGATCCCAGAGGAAGGGGTGGGCCACCATCTTTGCTGTTTTGCAACCATAATGGTTGTTGCCTTCAGTGCAGCTGTCCTGTGGAAAAGTATTCAGATCACTTTTTTAACGTGGGTCCCCAAACCTGCTTCTTCTCACTGGGTGAGACCTCCTGATCAGGGTCACCAGCTAGCTACCCTTGCCAGTGTTTTCCAGCTGACAGTGGTTCCTAGCCTCACTGACACAGAGCTCCCAGGGGAAAGAATGGACTGCCCTTTTCACTGTTTCACAGCCTTAGCCAATGTTGCCTTCAGGATCAAGGGAATCTGAGGCAACTAGGAACTGGAGTGGTCCTCCTGACAACAGCACAGCAGCTGTATAGAGAAGTGGCCAGACTGCTTTTTCACATGGGTCCCAGGTCTCATTTCTCTTCACTATGTGGGATCTCCTGACCAAGGTCTACAACTACTACCACTGGTGTGTTCGGGCTGGAAACAGATCTGTACCTTCCTTGGATGGAGCTCCCAGAGGGAAGAAAAGGCCACCAACTTTGTCATTTCATGGCCTTCACAATTGATACCTTCAGGTGCTGGAAAAATCTAAGGTGGCTGGGGACTGGAGCAGAAAACCAGCATAATGCAGTAGCCCTATAGCAAAGTGGCCAGACTTTGCTGAGGAGATACAAGAGTCCCTGTTCTCATATCTCCTCCCTGGGTGGTATCTCACAGCCTGGGTCTCCAGTAGAAGCCCTGCAACTCCCTGGGTCAAACTGGGTCAAAGCTCCCAGTGGTAGTGGGGGTTGCCATTTGCAGTCTCACAGCCCCACCCTTGCTGTCTCCAGGATCTGGAGAATCCATGAGAACCAGGAGCTGATTCAGACACGCAGCACAGAGCACTCATGGAAAAGTGGGTGAACCGTTCTCCATGCAGGACCTGATCTTCATGTCTTCTCACTGGGCAGGGCCACCCAACATGGGACTGCAGCACAATCATCCTGGCCCCGCCTGACCACTTCAATTAGAGGCATCCCAGCAGTTAAAGGAAAATTCACATGCAGAGATTAGAAAGAACCAATGCAAGAACTCTGGCAACTCAAATGGCCAGAGTGTCTTATATCCTCCAAATAAGGTACTAATCCTCCAAACAACCGCATTAATTCTCCAACAAGGGTTCTTAACTAGGTTGAATTGGCTAACATGACAAAAATAGAATTCAGAATATGGTTAGGAATGAAGATCATTGAGATTCAGGAGAATTTAAAAAACCCAATCCAAAGAAACTAAGAATCACAATTTAAAAATTTTTTAAAATAAAAAAAAATACAGAAGATGACAGATGAAATAGCCAGTATAAAAAAAAAAAACCTAATTAATCTGATAGAGCTTTCTAACACACTACAAGAATTGCAAGCTACCCATCTGACAAAGGGCTAATATTCAGAATCTACATAGAACTAAAACAAATATACAGAAAAAAAAACAACCCCATCAAAAAGTGGGCAAAAGATATGAACAGACACTTCTCAAAAGAAGACATTTATGCAGAGTAGATTTGCTGAGACTGAAAATTCAGCCTCCTCTGGAGCCCTGCCATAATTAAATCCTGGGCATGATCTCCAGCTTTTTCTAACCTCTGGCTGGAGCACATATCTTACATGTTGCAAAGGAGGCCTTCCAGCCTTCACACTCAGCCTTTAATTGGTGATCAGTCATCCCAACCTACTATTTTATTTCTTAATACATATATTGCCTCCAGAAATTCCAAAGTCTTTATAATCACTGCCCTCTCAAACTTCCCAAACATCTCAGACACTGCCTCCGCTAAGACTTTCCACCAGTATCTGATTGTAATTCCTGCCCCCATCCACACCCACCATGAAGGTTTTACAATCACACCACATCAATGCAGGAAGCTATCCATGTTCCACCTTTCACAGTGATTGGGTCTTCCATTGCCAGCTCCAAACAGCTATTTTAGAATCTGCCTCCTCATACAACTATTGGCATCAACAGTTCAGGGACAGACTCTGAAATGAATATTTTCTTGCAAGAAGCTTATTGGGAAGTGTCCTAAGAACGAACATTAATAAAAGGTGTAAGAAGGAAGACTAAGCAGAGAGAAGATGAATGCTGATGCACTCAGAGCAATGGCCTCAGCCAATCCTCTTACAAGCTCTAGAGCTGGAATAACCCATCAAAGTTGTCATGTTTTTGGACAAGGGGCCAATAATTTTACATCCCTGTATCAACCAGTCATTGGCTATGGGCTGCCTCTGGGAAGAGGCTTGAGTTTGAGAGTGGTGGTTTTCTTTAGTTGAGAATATTCCCAGAAAGCAACTCAGCTGAGAGTTGTCAGATGTCCACATACCCTGCAACTGAAGAAGTGGGTGCCTTAGCTCTGAAGCGGATCTCAGTGGCACCACAGCATCCAAAACAGATAAGCCTGCTGTGGCAGAAAGAAAAGTGGCCCCAAAATACCCAGAACTAAATCCCCAGAAACTGGGAACATGTTACCATACATGGAAAAAAGGACTTTGCAGCTGTGACTGAGTTTAAAGACTTTGAGATGGGGAGATTATCCTGAACTATCTGGGTGCCCAACCTAATCATATTCATTCTTTAAAATAAACAAATAAATAAATAACTATTCTGGCTGAGGTTAGAGTGCAGGGAAGATGTAACTACAGAAGGTGCTAACTTAAAAGATAGAGGAAGGGGGCCACAAGCAAAGAATATGGGAAGCTTCTAGAAGCTGGAAAAGGGCAAGCAGGTGGATTCCTCCCCGGAGCCTCTACAAGGGAATGCAGCCCTGCCAACAGTTTGGCTTTAGCCTATGTACCTGTGTTGAATTCCTAACCCATACAATTTTAAGGTAATAAATGTGTGTTCTTTTATGTTATGACATTTGTGGTAATTTGTTTAAGCAGCAATAGAAAATCTGTTTTGATGGTAAATGATACCTGATTATCAGTTTTTGTGTAAACAGCTCAAGTATAGAAGCATTTGCTTATCAGCAGGTTGAAAAATTAGTCATTATTTTATCTTTTACCCCTTTTATTTGATAAGTACAGCATGGCAACTGGCACTAAATATAAGAAATGATTGGAAATACCTTTATCTAATCCAATCTTAAACTATTGAGGGCTTTTTCATAGTCTCTTCCCAAGGCCTGAGCACTTTGCTTTTATCTTGAGGGAATGACCCCCTGCTATCTGTCTTTAGATCTAATTTTAGCCTCTGAAGACCAGTATATGAAATGTTGAGTGTCAATCATCAGTAACATGGTTTGGCTGTGTCCCCACCCAAAACTAATCTTGAATTGTAGTTCCCATAATCCTCATGTGTCATAGGGATCAGGTAGAGATAATTGAACCATGGGGCTGCTTTTTCCCTTCCCATTCACATGATAATCAGTTAGTTCTTATGAGACCTGATGGTGGCTCCCTGCTTCATTGGGCACTAATTCTTCTTCTTCCTGCCACTGTGTGAAGAAGGATGTGTTTACTTCCCCTTCCACCATGATTGCAAGTCTCTTGAGGCCTCCCCAACCTGCAGAACTGTGAGTCAATTAAATTTCTTTCCTTTATAAATTACTCAGTCTTAGGTATGTCCTTTAGCAGTGTAAGAATGGACTAATACAACTGGAAAATAAAATTGTTTTTAATTTTTCAGTGGTACAGGGATCAAGGATATAAGTTCACCATTTATGCTCCTAGAGCAGAATTTCTCAACCTCAGCACCAGTGACATTTTGTCCAGACAATTCTCTGTTGTGGGGGCCTGTTTTGCGCATTGGTAGGATACCTAATGGCATCTAATGGCATCCCAAGCCGCCTCTAATGAGATGCCAGTAGCAGTTCCCCAGTTCATCTCCTTTACCTCAGTTATGACAACCAAAAATATCTCCACACAAGAAAAGGGAACTTACACACTTGGTAAGAATGTAAATTAGTTCCACCATTATGGAAAGCAGTGTTGTGATTCTCAAGCTAAAAACAGAACTATCATTCAGCCCAGAAATCCCATTACTGGGTATACACCCAAAGAAATATAAATTGTCCTACCATAAAAACACATGCACACATATGTTCATTGCAGCACTACTCACAATAGCAAAAACATGGAATCAACCTAAATGCCTATCAATGGCAGATTGAATAAAGAAACTGTGGCACATATACACCATGGAATACTATGCAGCCATACAAAAAACAAGATTATGCCCTTTGCAGGAACACAGATGGAGCTAGAGGCCATTATAATTAGAAAACTAATGCAGGGACACAAAACCAAATACTGCGTGTTCTCTCTTATAAGTGGGAGCTAAATAGTGAGAACAAATAGACACAAAGAGGGAAACGAGAGACACTGGAACCTACTTGAGAGTAGAGAATGGGAGGAAGAGGAGGATCAGAAAGAATAACTCTTGGGTACCTTCCTTATTACCTGGATGATAAAATAATTTGTACTGAAAACCCTGTGACACAAAGCATTCCCCTGTTGCCCCCCTCCCCTTTACTTAGGAACCATTTCCCTACAGAGAGAGAATTATGGAACGTAGCACTGACAAGAACTTTAAAACCTATGCAATCCTGCAGTCTGACTTTTAAAAAGAGAAAGTACCTCTCAAAGAGATCATGTGACTTGCTGAAGTTCAACTAGTTAGTGGCATTGTCAATGGCTATATACAAATCTACCATCTCCGTGGACCATTACAATAAATGATTTAAAAACTAAACATTTCTCTAGGGGTATTAATTAGTTTCCAAAGCTTCATTCACATACGCAGACAAGTCAAATAAAACACAGCAAGTTGACCCAGTTTTTTTATCCTTCCATGTTTTTTTAAGGTTTCATTCTTCAAAATTTTTGTGGATAAAATTGCTTCTAATAGTGGTTGTCAGGAAGAGCATTTTTGCTACTTAGCAATGGTGACATGACAGAAATATATAAAGCCAAATAGGTGACTCCCACAATGCCAATCCTTCTCTTTTTCCTTGAGCTGAAAAACCTTGGTACTCTTTTTGCACAGGGGAATAGGGGCTGATAAGTCCCTCCCTTCTGAACAAGAAGGTCATTCCACAAACTTCCTCAGAGATTCCATCATCGATAACCATCAGTTGCCAGAGGTTGGTTTGTTTTGTTAATTTGCAGTTCTATTTTTACTGAACAGAAAAGTAAGATCAATAGCAGCCATGGAAATTTCTAGGTTGCTACAATCTCAATTCTTACTTGCATTTGAAGGCATAACAATGTCAGTAGAATTAATTAAATTGCTGTCACTGTTTCTCTTTCATCCATCACTCACTCACATACTCCTATGTTACACACATTGAGAGCAGCAGAATACACATTTACATATGTGTCCACCTACACTTCAAGGAAAATATGCTAATTTTTTTTCATTTGCATCTTTTATCTGTGGTTTTGGATCACTTGAAAGCATATTTAAATACAAGGATTGCAAGACAACTGAGTTTTCTGAAAATGTTAAACATTAAGCACCCGAAGGAGTCTTCATCATTCTTCTGAAAACATGGGGCTTTACTAAATCATTAATCAACAACCTAATCAAATTTTGATCTATAATTCAAAAGAAATAGAATGTCATATCCCAGTCAATTTATTTGGTATAGCTCACCTAAAACTGGGGAGGGGAGGGTTGAACCCCTGGGGAGGGACAGCATTGCACAGTGGCAAGGCAGGGGATCTGTCTTACTCCACTTTCCCTGCTTAACTGGAGGAAGTCATTGAGTAAGTTTCTACCTGTTGCACTGAGCTGAAGAGCTGGAAACACAAGGGAATCACATGTATTAAGTGCCTGGAACCCAGTCAATGCTTAATAATAAACTCCTTGCTCCTTATCACTGTTTTCACAAACAGACCCAAATAAAAGGGTCATGCTTGTGTCTGAGAAGCTGCATAGTTCACCATGGAATTGTTAAAACCCCTTTGATTGTGGCCCCCATTCTAAAACCCAGCCCCAGGACTTCCATTTAAAATGGGATCTAATTAAACTTAAGAGATTCTGCACAGCAAAAGAAACTCTCATTAGAATGAATCGGCAACCAACAACATGGGAAAATATTTTTGCAATCTACCCATCTAACAAAGGGCTAATAACCAGAATGTACAAAGAATTTAAACAAATTTACAAGAAAAAAAAACAAACAACCCCATCAAAAAGTAGGCGAAGAATATGAACAGACACTTCTCAAAAGAAGACATTTATGCAGCAACAAACACATGAAAAAACGCTCATCATCACTGGTCATTAGAGAAATGCAAATCAAAACCACATTGAGATACCATCTCATGCCAGTTAGAATGGTGATCATTAAAAAATCAGGAGACAACAGATGCTGGAGAGGATGTGGAGAAATAGGAACACTTTTACACTGTTGGTGGGAGTGTAAAGTAGTTCAACTATTGTGGAAGACAGTGTAGTGATTCCTCAATGATATAGAACTAGAAATAACATTTGACCCAGCAATCCCTTTACTGGGTATATACCCAGAGGATTATAAAACATTCAGTTATAAAGACACATGTACATGTATGTTTATTGGGGCACTGTTTACAATAGTAAAGACTTGGAACCAGCAATCCCTTTACTGGGTATATACCCAAAGGATTATAAAACATTCAGTTATAAAGACACATGTACATGTATGTTTATTGGGGCACTGTTTACAATAGTAAAGACTTGGAACCAACCCAAAGGCCCATCAATGATGGACTGGATATAGAAAATGTGGCACATATACACCATGGAATACTATGCAGCCATAAGAAAGGATAAATTCATGTCCTTTGCAGGGACATGGATGAATCTGGAAACCATCATTCTCAGCAAACTGACACAAGAAAAGAAAGCCAAACACTGCATGTTCTCACTCATAAGTGGGAGTTGAACATTGAGAACACATGGACACAGGGAGGGGAACATCACATACCGGGGCATGTTAGGGGTGGGGGACAAGGGGAGGGATAGCAGTGGGTGGGGGGATTGGGGAGGGATAACATTAGGAGAAACACCTAATGTAGATGATGGGTGGATGGATGTAGCAAACTTTTATGTCCTGTGTACACCTATGTAACAAACCTGCATGATCTGCACATGTA
Organism: Alouatta palliata; assembly: GCA_004027835.1. Lineage (NCBI taxonomy): Eukaryota > Metazoa > Chordata > Mammalia > Primates > Atelidae > Alouatta > Alouatta palliata. The sequence continues at coordinate 32,759 of PVKV010017643.1, read as the reverse complement.
CCTCAGAACTTAAAGAATAATAATAAAAAATTAAATAATAAATAAAAAATTATGATCTATTTGGGGCTACCCCAGCCTTCCATGGACACCAAGGATGTTGACAGAGGTACCTAGACCTTCCCTTTCTTCCACAGCTAGTTTTCATAGATGGAACTCTGAGGTGTGAAGAGCTGTAATAAGCCGAACACATCTCATCCTCCCCCTTACAGGCCTCACCCAGGAACGAGATATTCCATGGGCTCCAAGAATAATGCATTCCCTTCCCTGTGTGATGTAACCTCTGCCCTGAAATCCTGTGTAGCCAATGACATAGACTGTACTTGCAAAGAGAAACATTGATAGCATACCTCAACGTTATCATTTACCTCTTATGACTGTGAAGTGGAGAAATCATAATATCTAGTATGTACTTTTTTTTTCAGACATAGTCTTGCACTGTCACCCAGCCTGGAGTGCAGTGGTGTGATCTGAGTTCGCTGCAAACTTCGCCTCCTGGGTTCAAGTGATTCTCCTGCCTCAGCCTCCCAAGGAGCTTGGATTACAGGCATGTGCCACCATGCCCAGCTACTTTTGTATTTTTAGTAGAGACAGGGTTTCAGCATGTTGGCCACGCTGGTCTCGAACTCCTGGCATTAAGTGATCCACTTGCCTCAGCCTCCCAAAATGCTGGGATTACAGACATGAGCCACCACACCTGGCCTAGTATGTACTTTTTAGTTTTATAGATTTAGGGGGTACAAGTACCATTTTGTTAAATGATATATTGTGTAATGATGAAGTCTCGGCTTTTAGTATAACCATCACACAAATAGTGTACATTGTCCCAATAAGCAATTTATCCTCCTTCAGCTGCCTCCCATTCTCCCACCTTCTGAGTCTCCAGTGTCTATTATTCCACTCTCTATGTCCATCTGTGCACGGTATTTAGCTCCCACTTACACGTGAGAACAAGCAGTAATAATATCTAATATATATTGATTTGTTGACAATGTAAGCTGGCATGGTAAATGCCTTCCAAATTTTTTGTCATTTGATGCTCACACCTTTATGAAGTAGATACTATTATTGTTCTCATTTTTTAAAAGAGAAAATATTTCACCACTACTCAACATATCTATGAAACAAAACAGCACTTGTACCTCTAAATTTATAAAAATAAAAAAATTAAATTAAACGAGAAAATGTAGGCCATATTTGTCTGAGGGCTAATAAATTGTCCAGATTTCTTTATTTGAATCACCATAAATGTTAGGAGTGTTGAAATACAAAAGATTTTGCAGACCCATATTCATGAAGCAGAAAGGAACTATAGAGGTAAAGTAAGGGACTATAGCCACCTTTTTCAGTTTAGGAAATGAGGTCTAAATTATTGGAACATGTTATCTATGGATAGGCAGGATCTATCCATGGGTTTCTAGTCCCTTCTGACCCAATGCTGTGTTTACTGCAAAACTCTGTATGAGTATTTAGCAGACATTGGTCCATCCTTCTAGCTTGGTCTCCATCCCATTCCCACGTGGGTGACTGTTCCCAGAATGAATGGGGCTTGGAGATGGTGGGCAGGTTATTGTCTTTGAGGTGTCTCACAGGTGGAAAAAAGTAGTTAAGATGGTCAGAGCTCAGAATTGAAAACTGCCCTAGATAAGCAAGATTAGAGATGAAAAGGAGCTTTGAAAAAAAAAAATCTAAGCCTGGGCAACATGGCGAAACCCCATCTCCACAAAAAATTTGAAAACACTAGCCTGGCGTGGTGGCGTGTCTGTAGTCACAGGTACGCTTCGGCCTGAGAGGCACAGGTTGCAGGGAGTCGAGATTATGCCACCACATTGCGGCCTAAGTGACAGAGCAAGACCTTTTCCCAAAAAAAAATTTTTTTTAATCTATACAAATGATATTATCAATGAGGGCGAATACACAGTTAGATAGAAGAAATATCACCTAATGTTTAACAATCAGTAGGGTGACTATAGTTAATAATAATCTATCATACATTCCAAAATAGCTACAAGACAATAATTCTAATGTTTCTGGTATATAAAAGATAAATATTTAAGTTGTTCAATATTCCAATTACCCTAATTTGATCTTCACACATCATACAAATGTATCAAATTTCACATGTATCCCAAAAATATAAACATCTATTATGTATCAATAATAATAACATAAAATAAGAATAATTTTAGATATTCTTTATCTATTTAAATGATGTTGTTTTTTCACCAGTAGGAACTTTAGGTGTGTAACAGAACTTTCTGGGACACAAAGCCTGAGAACTGTAATTTGGCACATTTCTATGTATACGTAGCAACAACAGGACCCCCAATCCTATTTTCAGTCTGAAGACCAAGGATTAGTATTGAAAAAATCCTCTCCTCTGTGTGTCCTTTTCTGTCATTTATGCTTGGACAACTGGGCTTTCATCTTTAGCAAATTGGGGAGAGACCCAAACAGTCCCTCAGTGGAAACAAAAGCAGCTAAAGGACAAATGATGAAACTGGCTTTCACACAACAAGCCTCACATTTCACTTTTCTTTCCCCTTTCTACATGTTTTGCTTCATTTGGGAAGAAATCCTGTTTTTAAAAGCACCCACCCCCCCATTTCTGTCAAGGGAGCATGGCAGGATTGATAGATAAGGGGAGTCATCTTAATGGGGGCACTGTCAGCAAACTCCTTCTTTTAAACAAATAAATGTGAGAAATGAGGACATTCAAGAGGCCCCTGTGTTCTATAAGAGAAAAAAAAAAAGATTCATTTCCACAGCATTACTGGGTTGGACTTGGCCCAAATGAACTGCTCTCATTATTGGAAAGTCTGAATGATTAGCATATCAGAACTAATCCCATCCTTTTCCCCAGAATGCTCAGAAAATGATTCTTCGAGACCTCTGGGCTGCTCTCTGCATCTGCGTCATTCTTAGTCCTCCCCCATTCCTATCTGATTTTTGCTGAGCTCCAGGTATTACTGTCTGTTGGAACACACGTCTGGTTCCCACAGATTTGCTGGTTTTAAATAAGAATCAGGCTGCTCACGTTTATCTCCATGCAGACAGTGCAATTTGTCAAACTCAAAAATGCCCAACGGTGTAAAGGATTTAGGGAAAGAGGAGGATTGAATGAGAAGCAAGAGACAGGTGTGTCAGATGAGCCTCTGAAGAAAGCCAGTTTGATCAATCAACTGTAAGACTTCCCTGGTGTCTCATTCCACTTTTGATAGAACAGCACAGGGGCTGCCTCACTCTGTATAGAGGAGGCAGGCCCCTGAATCTCATCCCAATGAAAGCAGAAGCCTGTGCCACTCAGCTGTAAAAAGGAACATTTCAATTCATGACCAAACTGAGTGCCCTATGTTCTCAGAGCATGACTGAAAAAAACAGTTCCCTTGCTTGGGTCTGAGTGTCCAGCCTGGTAAGACTGGGATCATAGCTCCATCAGGGTAACCAGTATATACCTATCACTGAATACTATTTGCCAGTCTCCTGTGCATGAGATGGTCTCTTACATCTCAATGACTTGGCTTATATGGCTGTATATAGTTTTTTTTTCCAAGAAAGTTCATCCCCCTTGAACTACGTGCTGCAACGTGGCTTTTAAGGAGATTTCATGCTGTTGATGGTCTGTGTGGAAGAATTTAACTAAATGTTTATCAAACTTGTTTCTTCTTACACTGGACTTACAGCTAAACCACACTTCCAAGACTCTCGCTATTAGAAAGAGCCATTTGACAGGATTCTGGACAAAGGGACATGGCAGAAGGGCTCTTGCCTCAACTAAGCCTGGCTTATAAAAGAGCCCATTCAATCCTCCTTGTTTTTCTCTTCCCTTGCCTACCAGTCTGATGCAAAAAAAATCCAGAGGAGGACTTCAAGATCTTGGGGAATGCTTGAGCCTCCAGAAAGAAGAAACTTGGGTTAATAAACGTGACTGTGTAGAGCAGACCTTCTCCACTGATCTGCACTGGACCATGACATGATCCAAAAAAAAAAAAAAAATCTTTATTAAGTTAATCTACTGAGAACTGGAAGTTGCTTATTACAGCTCTGAGGCTACCCGGAAGAATACAAACTGGTAAGAGGAAGTATCTATGTTACTTGCACTGCACTGTAATTAGCTTGAAGAAGGCCAAACCTTAAGTAATTTTTATATTCCCAGTTGCTAATAGAAAGCACATAACTTTTGGGAGAGGGATGAAGGAAGATGAGGGGAACAGAGAAACAACTATAAAATATGGTGATACATGTTATTACATGTCATATGGCAAACTTAGATTAGCTCTATAGAAAAGCAAAAAAAAAATCTGTGGGAAAGAAAGTAGACCAATTATTTATGACTGAGAGAATCTGGAACCTCTTCCTGGAGGAGGTACAAGAGATTAGTAGGTTTCTCACCATTTGAGGGAAAGAGGCAAGTTAAACAAAACCAACTTGAATTGTGCAAGTGTTCTAAGAATGGCAAGTGGTCAGCCTGGAGAACAGTGGAAAGTTTTTAAAAGAAGTGGCATGATCTTTACTCAAGTTTTAGAAAATTAATTGGCAATAATATGAAAAATGGATTTGGGAAGCAGAAGATGGGAGTCAGAGATCAGCTGAGAGGCTATTGCAATAATGAATATTGTATTATCAGGTAAAGGTTCCTCCCAGAGAACCCAGAGAACTCTGAATGGCCTTAGTCGTAGAAAATTAGATTGATAAAGACATTTGGATTAGCCAGTGAATTGTCATAAAGTGCTAGATAAAATTTTTTTAAAAAAACACCATGCAAATTTAGACAAAACTTAAATTTTCCCAACTTCTAGTTGAGGAGATTTCTAAATTAAATCATGACTATATATTTCAATTTATGTTTTTTTATGAGAGCCCATTGTACGTTATAGCACCAAATAACCTTTGCCTTCTTGATATAATTAATATTAATCTCCTGTGGGTACCAACTGACAGTGACCAACAGGAAGTACACAAAACCAGGCATCCTACATAGCATCAGTAAAGCTGAAAATCAGCACATTAATGGAAGAATTCAACTAGATCAGAGTAATGCAACCTTGTAAGACACTCCCTGGATTCAAACCTTCCAAGAGTTTCCTATTACCCTCAGTGATACTTCTCAGATAGTGATTCTTGCACCTCCTCGATCCAAATCACATGAAACACAAGTTCAAAAGACATGTTCTCACTCAAGTCTTACTCAAACCCTACCTTATCGGCATCTCAGAAAGTAAATCTTAGGAATTCACACTTTAAGCAATTCTGCTTGCCTCATGATCCTTAAACAAAACTTTAAGAACTACTAGCCTAAGAAATAAGTTCATACTTCTCAGCAATGGAGTTTGTAAACATCTTTGTAAACGTGCTCCAACTACTCTTGCTTCCTCATCATTCTTTCCCATTGGTCCTGTGTAATAGCACAGAGAACGAATAACCATTTCTGAACACACTAAAATTTTCCCCAACCTCAAGATCCAAAATATATTTTTCTCAGTCTAGACACCTTCTTCCATAACCAGTTTGCAAAATTCCATTCATCTCAATAAATAGCAGATGTTATTATTACTTTTTGAAAAACACTTAAAAATCAGACTTTAATGGAATCTTTGCTGTGGGCATATGGTGATGCCTTTGCACACTCCATCTCTAAGGTGACAAAAGAATGTGATTAAGTCGAGCTTGAGTTTCCCATAGTCAAGCAGGCTCAACTGTATAACAGCATTTCTGACTCTGAAAACTCTCCCTCCCCCAAGTTCATGAAATGGGTTCAATTTTATGTGTTAGGCTTTCATTAAATGTTGAATGAATGATTAGACCAGTATAATTGTCTTGATCCTCCATTTCGATTTGGCTAGTTTTAAGTTTTGATGTCCATTCAAATTATGGCTAATTTAGTTAAATGCCCAAACTGTTTAAATGTTTTGCACACTAAACAATGGGCTGATTGAATAAATTTTTCACTCTTCAACTGGGTGGTTTTTCTGCATTGAGCCTAATATAGAATATATGACCAGACTCCTGTCTTTTGCTGAACAGCCAATGCAGGTGCAGTGCAGAGCTTATGGACAATTCTAAATAGGCGTAGATTATTTATTCCTAGCCCATGGTGGGCTCAGATGGTGATTCTTGGACCTCCTCCATCCTACCATCATGGTGGGAACCTAGCCCACTATGCCCACAGCTCAGGCAAGCAGGTGAAACAACACCTGTCTGCATGGGTATGCCATCATACTTAGCCAGACAAATATGAAGAGGCCAAGAGTTAAGGAATGCTGCCCTTTCTCTGAGGATGCTGTTCTGGGGCAAATTTTCTGTAATACACAGCCTCCTACTGGCATCAAAATATTTTAGACTTAATTGCTAAATAGAGAAATGTGTCTTTGCCACACTTCATTTATTCCTCTCTCTGGCTATGGCTTTCCCAATGGTCACCAACTGCCTACCAAACTCTGCTTCACCTAATGCTAACTTATATCCAAAATTACCTTTGACTTTTATTTATCATTGAAAACACACATTTGTTCAATCACAGAGATCTTAAGAGACAATCTGATTATGATATTTGTAATTGATGGTTTTCCCACATTTGATCCTCTCTGCCCACATAGCTCTCTTTCCCTTGCAAGTATAGATCATTCTCATCTCTCTTGTCTCAGCTTAAAAGTCTACTCCCCATTCAAACTTCCCTAACCACCCCTTCTAGCACATCATCCTGTTTATTTCCCAGGACTCTATCATTCTTCCATTGTTTGTCTGTGCATTACTTATCTCTCTCCATATATAGGAAGCTCCATGAGAAGAGGAACTTTGTCTGTATTATTGACTGTTCTGTTCACAGCTGCTAATACAAATGCCTGACACATAGAGGCACTTAGTAAATGTGCATTGAGTGAATGGATGATCAGCAAAATCATCTCAAGAAGGACTTACAGTTTTGGAAGATTAGCTTCTTAATAATCCAGACCAATGAAGGGTTAATGAGAAAATAAATGATTCCCTTTTTACTTGTTTCTTTTGCTGTTGTACCTACTCTAAACATTTGTATATCTCTTTGAGTTTATGCTGTTCACTGTCACAGACATATGTAGTCAACACACAAACACACACACACAGTCTGTGTCAGTTCTGTTATGTGACACTCTGAAACAAAGTTTGTAAGGCAGACAGCAGTGATGTCTATACGATGGGCAGTTGAACAAGCTATTGTGGATCCTTCATTTCCTTTGTCCTCCTCTCTATAACCAGCTGCCTGGGCCAGATTAATCATGGAGAGATCCAAATGGGTCACAGAGCTGGCTGAAATGACTGATTTGACCCATGTGCACATCACATAAGTGGACATACAGGCAAAAGAGTAATGAATAAAAGATGTCTTACATTCTCAGTTCTCTTCCCGCTAGTGTTTATGATCATTCAACCCTGATAATACAAAATAAAATATTAATGCACCCACTTAACACTAATATCCATAATGATAATGAACGCCTTTGTAGCCAACTTAGTGCCTGGAGAACAGAATGTTATAAACGTAATTTCTTCGTTTTTTAATTTTATGATTATTAGTTGTAGTTAGCATTAAATTGTAACTACCCAGCTTCAAGATAGCATTGAAAGGCTCCAGCCTTCAACAAGCGTCCTTAAAGGGTAAATATATGCTGGAGTCCCATGATAAAAAACCCACTAAATAAGACAAACCCGCTTCCTTCGCCTTGCTCCATACACACATACAGAGGTCAGGATACAGACAACTAAGCATATTAAGGAAATATAAAACATGCCTAAATATGACAAATCCCAGAGCTACTGTCTCCTGCATGGCTAGAAATCACCATGCTATGAGGGGAATACATAGCCACAATTCAGACAGATGACGAGCCTATCTGAAGCAAACAGCTCAGAAAAATAGGGGGGGAAGGGTGGGGTAGAAGAAGCAGAAGCAATATTTATCTCCAGTGAACAAAATGAGCTTTTTAAAGATGCCAATCAGAAGCAAAATAAAAGAGCTTCTACAAGCAGCCTAAAAAGGAGAAAGTGCCAGGCCAGTCCTTGCAAAGCTCATTCCAGAATTTGCTCCAACACCTTCCAGGGGTCAGCAGGGTCTCTGGTATGGGCTGGATCTGAGGTTGTGCTCTGAAGCAGTGACTCTGGAAGTCTGATCACCAGATTAGCAGCAGCAGCAGCAAAAACAGCAGCACAGGGAACTTGTTTGAAATGCAATTTCGCAGTCCCTACCCTAGACTGAGCCAGATTGCTGAATCAGAAACTAATCAGCAATCTGTTTTCACGAGGTCTCCAAGTGATTCTTTGAATGTTCAAGTGGGAAAAGCACTGCTCTGAGCAGGGGGGTAGGTCAGGAGGCCTGTTTCTCTTAGTACACACCTCCAAGAGCCATGTCATTCCTTTAACATCTCAGATGGCCCTTGCTACGGAACTGAAATTCCTACATTGAAGTCCTAACCCCTATACCTCAGAATGTGATGGTATTTGGAGATAAGGCCTTTAAAGAATAATTAAGATAACATGAGCTAGTAGGGTGGGTCCTAATTCAGTATGACTGATGTCCTTGTAAGAAAACATCAGGACACAGGGGAGATACTAGGGGTGCACCCACACAGTGAAAAGGCCATGCTAGGACACAGCAAGAAGGTGGACATATGCAAGCCAAAGAGAGAGACCTCAAGTGAAGCCAACCATGCCCACAACTTGATCTTGGACTTTCAGCCTCCAGAACTGTGAGAAAATACATTTCTGTTGTTGAAGCCACTCAGACCGTGGTATTTTTTTATGGTAGCCCCAGCAAACTGATATTCTCTTCACAGCCTCCCAACTAAGCAGAGATTTCATCACATGCTCTCTCACAGGTGTCTCTGAGGTTTTCCATCACTGTGTTTAGTATACTGTATGATGATAACTTGAATTCAGCTTTGTCTTTCCTACAAGACTATGTTTTATTCGTCTTTGATTTCCCAATGCACAGTGCATACCTAGCTCAGAGTAAGAACTCAATTTGTACAATGAAGAATAATGATGCCTTGGAGAATTACTAAGTATGGCTACATGATCTCGTGGATTCTAATTTATACAATAGGGTTATCTGTGATGATAAAAATTTATAGCGCTGCAAACTACCTTTGAGATTGAGAGGTCAATGAATCTTTGCCTGTGTTGGATCATGTTAAAAAGACCAGAAGGAAATTCAGACAATCTTTAAATCTATGGGATGTGACCTTGAACAGGTCTCTAAAACCTTTTCAGCCACAGTTTTCTCATTCATAAAGTAGGGATTAAACAGCATCTACCTCTCAGGTGAATGTAAAAAGGATTGAGAAGATAATTTTGCCAGTAATTTAGTGTTGCTTCCTGCATATCAGTAACATTTACGGAGTATTTGTTTTTAAAAAACGTTCCTTTTAGAACAAAACAATTCACTAAGATCCAAGTTATCTCACCTCATTTCTTGTCTGAAAGACTATGAGTTTCACAGGGTCAGAAACTTACCTATTGATCACCTTCCAGTTTCCTTGCTGCTCCTCTCAGGAAGCATCACTTCACTTCTACATTCTCCATGCCCTTTTTTTTTCATCCTCTGACCTTTGAACTACCTCGTATGTTTCTCCCAATTTTCCAAGTTACACAAGAAAAATAACTTATTAGTGATTTACTACAATTTGAAATAGATATTTTAATTTTAAAGTAACATAGGTATTCATCTGTCTAAAACTGACTTGATTTCCATTACTGATTGTGAGGTTGAGATAACTGTTAGCCCAATGGAAATAATTAAGATAATATACTAGAAAACATATCAAGCTAAGAGTTAAGAGCTGATCATATATACTTGGCTCTTTCACTAACTGATTCTAGGATAAATTCAGGTTACCTCTTTGGGACAATTCAGGTTACCTCTTTGGGACCTAGTTTCTTTATCTGCAAATGGCGTGGTGGGTTTTTTTGTGAAAAGGAACATTTATTAAAAAAATACTTTTTAAATGTTCCTTTTTGCTGGATCATATGATAGCTGTATTTTTAGTATTTGGGGATTCCTCTAAATACTAAAAATAGAGCTATTATATGATCCAGCAATCCCGCTGCTAGGTATACACCTAAAAGAAAGGAAATCAGTATATTGAAGAGCTATCGGCACTCCAATGTTTACTGCAGCACTTCTCACAATAGCCAAGATTTGGAAGCAACCTAAGTGTTCAACAACAGATGAATAGATAATGAAAATGTGATATGCATATACAGTGGAGTACTATTCAGCCATAAAAAGAATGAGAACCTGTTATTTGCAACAACATGGTTGACTGAAGGTCATTTTGTTCAGTGAAATAAGCCAGGTACAGAAAGACAAACTTCACATGTTCTCACTTATTTGTGGGAGCTAAAAATTAAAACAACTGAATTCATGATGATAGATGGTAACACGATGATTACCTGAGGCTGGGAAGAGTTGAGGGGCAGTGAAGTTGGGATGGTTATTAAATACAAAAATAAAATTCGATAAAATAAATATGATCTACTGTTTGCACAACAGGATGACTACTGCTAACAATAATTTATTGTATATTTTCAAATAACTAAAAGAGGATAATTGGATATAAAATCAAAGAAAGGATAAATGCTTAAGGTGATGGATACTCTATTTATCCTAACATGATTATTATACACTGTATGCCTGCATCAAAATATTTCATGTATTCAGCAAACATGTACTCCTACTGTGTGCCCTCAAAAATTAAAAACATATATATATATATTTGTGTGTGTCTGTGAATTGTTTTCTAATACCTTGGAATCAAGTTAGTATCCTGAAGAGTTAGTGGGTAGGGAAAAAGATGAGAGTAGGTACAACAAGGTACTTGTATGGTTCCTGATAACAGGGCTGGAGAAAGGGTGGGTGACAGAAACTAAATAGGAGAAGAACAGAAGGAGACAGAAGTGCTTTTAGAGTTACTAGATAAGGCTTCACAGAGTCACAAATTTAATCTACTTTCATATTCTAATGTATAGCTGTGCTTACCTGTGCAGGTTAGAATCACAGAACTGGGAAATACCTCCAAGACTATTGCAATTCAGAATTCCAAATAAAAGAATCTGGAAGAAGATATGCTGAATCATGGATGCTCAAGTCTCCCTATATTATCAGGACTATTTATTCTACATATGTCTGTGCAATCATCAACTTCACATTTTTAGGCTTGTACAATCATTAAATCTTACTAATAATGATTATCACCTTTATACTTTTCTCACTAATCAAGTGGTCAGTTCTAAAGAAACTGCCTTTTCTCTCTTTCTTTCCTTTTATTTTTAAGGAATTAACATCACAAAAAGAAACTAACAACTCTTCAAGAACTCAGAATTTTGTAGCAAAAAGCTAAATGTCTGAAGTCTTAGACAAAAAAGAATGCAAATTACAAAAATTCTTCATTATGAAGAATTTGTATATGAACATAAAATTTCACGCTTTGTCAGGCTAGTTTCAGGTATAAAGCATCCTGGCAACTACTGTTTATTCCATTGAAAAAGTTTTTTAAAAAAGAAACAGTTTGCAATAAACCAGTGGAAATAATTTCCCTTTTTCTCTACATTTCATGGACTCTGGAGAACTAAGATACACTGAAAGAGGTAGCAGTGAACAAAAAACATACTATTGCACGTGATCAGGGAATATAGGGATGCTTTTTTGCCTATAGTTTCAAAAACACAACGCTGCTGTGTTAGAAATCCCTGTGAGACCAAACTTCTAACTATACATTCTAGTTTAGTAGAAAAGAAAACTTTAGAAAAATTAAGAGTAAACATTGCCAAAATAATTCACATAAAACTAAGATCCCAAGAGGGGCACCATACAAAATTCTGCCTTATTCATATTTTTAATTGAGGGAGAAAATATATCAGTGTGTCTCCTTTTCTAGAAATAGGAGAAGCCTATAAGAAAAAAAATTTCCGGCCAGCCACAGTGACTCATGCCTGTAATCTCAGCACTTTAGGAGGCTGTGGTGGGAGGATCACTTGACATCCAGAGTTTAAGACCAGTCTGGGCAACATAGCGAGATTCCATCTCTACAAAAATAAAAATAAGAAAAGTCAGCCAGGCATGGAAGTGTGCATCTGTAGTCCTAGCTACTCAGGAGGCCAAGGCAGGAGAATCCCTTGAGCCCAAGAGTTCGAGGCTGCAGTGAACTGTGATGGCACCACCGTACTCCAGCTTGGGCAACAGAGTAAGACTTTAATCTCTTAAAAAGGAAAATTTTTTTAAAAGTTTGTGTTTATTCACTTATTCCTTCATTCATTCATTCAATACATAACTAGTACCTGCTCTAAATCAGACAGTGTCCTAGGTGTCAGAGGTTTAATGGTCAGCAAAACAGAAAGAAGCAAACCCTGCCCTTCGGGCATTTAAAGTATAACTGTGCAATTAAAGGGTCATCCGCTACTGTAACAACTAAGAAGGAGATCTCATGGTGCTCTGATAACTCATACTGCTTAACGTGACCTAATTAGCAGGATAGGAAGGGTGTTGTTGAAGAAGTTGCAGTCCAAAGACAGAACAGCTTTCACCTGGATGAAGAGGGAAGAAGAGAGTTTTTGAGGAAGAGAGCATACAAAGACCTTGTTCTAGAAGGGAGATGGTGAGGCAGAGCCTGAGTAAACCATTCCTTAGTGCCCATGGCAAAAGGCCAGCCAACGAACAAAGAAAGAGACCAAGAAGGAGTGTTTGGGTGATTTTCCAGGCCTGGCCTAGAAGCAACATTACATTGTCATAGCCTGTGTGCCACTGAACAGAACCTAGTCATTGAGTCTCATCTGACTGCAAAGTAGACTCCAAAATCTACTCTATCTCTCACTGGAAACAAGAAGACTAAGGATCTAAAAGGAAATAATTTATTCACTTGGATTTACTCCCCTTGGGATGGTGAAGGCGAGGAACTAGGCAGTCACAGTCATGAAAGTTTAGTTGAATAACAAGGACCTCAAAGGAGTGAGATTGCATAAGAGAGTGTAGGAGGAGTGGTTTGAGAATGTTAATATGAAAGAAGGAGGGTATCCTTGAAAAGTATACTCTTACAAACAGAAACTCAACTCAGAAGCTTCTGAGAGTGCCTCTTGTCTGTGTGAAGGTAACATTATAAACCTAAAGCCTGGGTTCTCATGTGCAACATTCCTGGGTCCAAATCCCTGCTTTGCTTCTTACTAACCTATGAACTATGTTATATTGGATGAGTGATTTAACCTTTATGTGACTCAGCTTTCTCATCAATAAAGTAGGACTAATTATCATTCTACCTCTCAAAGTTGTTGGTAGACTTCAATGAGATTGGGAGTAAATGTAATGACACGTAGTGGGTGCCTGGTAAATGTTTCCTATTATTAACTACATTATGACTGAAGACGGCTTTATATTTTGATAATAATAGATACAAATTTGTCTTACTGTAAGTATACATTTCTACTAATGAGAAAATCCCATTCCAAGAGTATCTTAGGTAACTGGAGTTTTTGTGTATACTTTGTGATTCAAAGTAACCCTTTTCTGATGTACCCTCCTTCAGAAGAAATCATAATATGCTGCAACAAAATGCTGTCCTTAGGATGCTCTGAGAATTAGGAGGAGCTAGTCATAGAGGAGGCCAAAATGGAAATGAGCCAAGAGCCGTGCAAAGCCCTAACAACTTTACTTATACAAGAGAGACACTGACTGCTCCTGTGAAAACATTTCCAAGTTCTGGGGCAAAATTCCATTCTCTTTCCTGAGAAGCACCAATATCTTTGGGGGAATTAGTTTCTAGGAATCAGCTGGGATACAGCTTCAGAAGCCCAGAGCAACAATAATAGAATCAGGTTACAGTCCTTAGCCAGGATGTATTAGTCTGTTCTCACATTGCTAATAAAGACATACCCAAGACTGGGTAATTTATAAAGCAAAGAGGTTTAATTGACTCACAGTTTAGCATGGCTGCGAAGGCCTCAGCAAACTTACAATCATGGCAGAAGGGGAAGCAAACCACCTTCTTCACATGGTGGCATCAAGGAGAAGTGCCCAGAAAAAGATGACAAAGCCCCTTATAAAACCATCAGATCTCATGAGAATTCACTCACTATCACAAGAACAGCATGGAGGTAACTCCCCCCGTGATCCAGTTACCTGTCACTGGGTCCCTCTTATGACATGTGGGGATTATGGGAACTACAATTCAAGATGAAATTTAGGTGGGGACATAGCCAAACCATATCAGAGGGAAAGCAGCTTGAATGAAAAGGAAGATAAGCAGGTAAGTGCCGCAATGGGAATAGACCATCAGGGGACCTGGAGCAACAGGCCCAACTCGCTTGGGAGAAGAAAGCTGGAAATGAAGAATGGTGAGCAAGACCACCCTGGGAACTCCAAAAGGTAATGCCACCACACAAGTGTGCCTGCTATGCTCCAAAACGACCTTTGAATTATAAAGAGTACTGCCTTGCCCCTTCCACCGTGTGAGAATGCAGTGAAAAGACATCTACAAACCAAGACACTGAATCTGCTGGCTCCATGAGTCTTGGACTTCCAGCCTCCAGAACCATGAGAAACACATTTCCATTGCTTATAAGCCACACAGTTTATGGTATTTTATTATAGAAGCCCAAATGGACTAAGATACAGCTAAATGGTAACCAGGGACAAGCCCCATAGGTAGGTGAACTTTTATCCTCCTTTGCCTAGGACTGTGTCAGTTTATAAGCACTCTCCTAGAAAAATTATTAATAATGTCCCTTTTCCCTCAAAAAGTTACCTTAATTTAAGGGAAGCAATTCCTGATTTGCTAAAGCTATTGGCTCTTCTAGAGGAGCTGAAACCACTGACCAGATTCAGAGACACTTAAGACATTAAGACATTTTGGCCCCAAATCAAGAAGACTTTAGGAGTTCAGCCAGTGGTGGACATAGGACAGTATAGCTTCTCATGCTAATAGCAAGCTATGATGTAGCCAGTTTAATGTGAACAGCTCATAATAAAACCTTAGAGCATGTGTTCCTCATCAGGAACCACGGCTGGCCTTTGAAAAACTCTGTATACACTTTGAGAGTATGACACCTTGTGATGTAAACTTGTGGTTATCATAACTTGCCTTTGAAGAAACAGAAGACCGTATGTTTGCACACTGACTCCTGAAGTCAGCCTGGTAGAAAAATTCTTCTAAGAGGGCTGAGTATCAAGAAATAAGATTCATATGAAAAGCAATTTGAGTCTTTGGTAGGCATCTCTTGCATATGTGACAATTGATTCTTTCCCCTAATATCTGCTTACTGTTGGAGTATCACAGCCTCCATCTAGTTCACTGAGTCTATTTCTTACTCTGGCTCAGTATTCTATTGTTGGTTATTAAACTCATCTTGATACGTCTCATGTGTAAGTTTCCCAAAGTCACACAGTCATCCTCACCACTGTGACATTTCCATGGAATAAGTCTAATTATTATGTAACATTGAACATAATTTAGTTTCTGCAGTTAGGAGAAAAGGCTACTTTCAGATTAAAATGTAAGCCATATCATTGGAACACCCAAACTGGGGTATCGAGTGAACAAGAACACATTTAATCCATATTCATTAAAGATCTACAGTGTTAAAGGCTATAGTCTTAGTCCTTAAGAAACTTGCAATCTAAAACAAGAAGTAGGTCTGGCACAGTGGTTCATACCTGTAATCTCAAAACTGTAGAAGGTTGAGACAGGAGGATCTCCTGAGCCCGGAAGTTCAAGGCTGCATAAGCTGTGATTGCACCACTGTATTCCAGCCAGGGCACCAGAGACTCTGTCTCAAAAATAAATAAATGAATAAAATAAAGCAATAAGTACAAAGATAACTGCAATGCATTATTAATTTGAATGACAGTTTGTTACATTAATAAAAAAAAGAGTGCTATACTATAGATTTCATGGTCATGAGTTTTGGGATCCAGTAAATTAAATCATCCACAAGTAAAGTTTATAATTTTTCCTTGTGTTTTGGTTTTCTCAGTAACTACTAGATAAGAGATAATCTTAAGCTAAAGTATATTAATGGTAAACATTAGCCCATCATTGAATTTTCAATATGTAAACACATGCACAAAATGTGATTAAAGTGAAAAGACTCTTTTTTAAATTTATTTATTTATTTTACTTTAAGTTCTGAGATACATGTGCTGAATGTGCAGGTTTGTTACGTAAGTACACATGTGTCATGGTGGTTTGATGCACCTATCAACCCATCCTCTAGGTTTTAAGCCCTGCATGTATTAGGTATTTGTCTTAATACTCTCCCTTTCCTTTCTCCCCACCCCCCCTGCAGGCCCCAGTGTGTGATGTTTCCCTCCCTGTGTCCATGTGTTCTCATTGTTCCGCTCCCACTTATGAGTAGGAACATGCAGTGTTTGGTTTTCTGTTCCTGTGTTAGTTTGCTGAGGATAATGGTTTCCAGCTTTATCCATGTCTCTGCAAAAATCATGACCTCATTCTTTTTTATGGCTGCATAGTATTCTAGGGTGTATATGTGCCACATTTTCTTTATCCAGTCTACTATTGATGGGCATTTGGGTTGGTTCCAAATCTTTACTATTGTAAATAGTGCTGCAATAAACATACATATGCATGTGGAAAAGACTCTTTCTTAAAAGACTCTGATATAAACATATCAGAACACTAGCACCTAAAGGAAATTTTTCTCTTCAAAGTGGTGATTATGAATGTACTTATTCTAGAAACATTGTCACTGCTTAAAAATTATTTGCTTTAAAATTGGCTTGAGAGAAGTGGACCCATTTCTTCAAAATTTCTTAATAGCTGAAAGCTTTATATAGTGGCAATTGTCACTTCGAGGCAATCATAGGGCATGATGATGAATAACTTTTGTCCGAGGTGGGTAATCAGAAGCAAGATGCACCATAATCGAAAAAGGTTAATTTCTGTGGAGTTCATTAAATGATGACAAATCATTATGAGAAAAGTCGTGTCTTAATAAGCTGAAATACATTAGACATGGAAATATTCAGGAGGAAAATAAGCCACCCTGCCCTCCCTAGAAGTTACCACTATAACATTGCAGGATATTGGGTCCTCCACAGCAGGAAGCACAATCTTTCATTTTTAAATGCCTCATGCCCAGCATGGTGATTGGCATACAGTAATCACTCAATAAACTTCTCTTTTCCTCAGAGACAGGGCCTCAGAATGCTGCCCAGGCTTGCCTCAACCTCCTGGGCTCAAGCAATCCTCCTGCATCTCATCTGAATAGCTTGGACTAAAGGCCTGCACCTCCACACCCAACTTCAATAAGCTTTTGAAGAATGAGAACATAATAAATCACTTCCATTATCTTTCTAAAAGAAACTATGCCTTCAAATATGTTAAAGTAATACAACTAGCATTTCCCATATTACTATCTCATGATGTCATTTGTTTGTCATTTCTATAATCTCTTTAATGGACTTGAATTCCCAATCTCATAATTTAGAAATTGCCATAATTTTTAAATACAAAAGTGCAAAAAATAATGTAAAATTATCAATGGATTTACCACTCAGATTTAACAAATTTTAACTGCCTAGCCATGTTTTAGGACTCTAACACAAAAAATTAGGCTTGGTATTCACTAACATTGCATAGGCAGAACAAAAAAAAGATATTGAATATGCACTTAGAAAATAGTGTTCTTCCCCTTTCTGGTTGTATCTGTGCCTTTCTTCTTTCTTTCTATCTTTTATTTTTTTCTGTTTGTATATTCCCTCCTGACTCTTCAAATTACATCTTTAAAACTTTGCTTTTACTTTGTGCCTCCACCTGGCTCTTGAAAAGACTTTTGTAATTTGGTGTTAATGGCATATTTTGGACTGTAATCTCCATTTCACTTATTTGGAGCACATTTTTCTTCCAAATTTCTCTTCCTTTCCATTTTGCCCAAGCTACAAATAATAATAATTTCCTCTAAATTCTCACCTTGGTAACTTCTTATACATTCCATATTACTTCCAGCTCTGTCCCTCAAACCAGACCCTTTAGAATAACCACAAAAAGCCTCTCATTTTAAGTGAGAAGCAGCAATTATGCTGTGTTATTTTATTATATTTAGGTACTATGTTTATCATGTTCTAATGTTCCATGCTTCTTGGCATCAAAGAACATCGTTTTATTGTGACATTTTCAAATGAAAACTACATGACAGTAACAGTTTCCAAAGAACTCTCATTTACCTTGGCAACATTTATGAGTAGCAAGGAAAAAATATATAAAACCACCGCTTTGAGCAAAATGCTACAATGATTATTTAGCAAACAAGCTCACATATTAGAACGGTAGTGGGGAAGATTGCTTCTACAGACTAAATTACACTTTATACACAGGCACTGCTGAATGGCTTTCCACAGAGGTTACGTTTAAATTATAGCTCTTGCTAAGCAAACATCTCACCGTTTGTGTGTGAATTTGAATTATGCATCTAACAGGTAGTATGTTTATGGAAAAAAGTCAAGTCGATAGATTGCTAAATTGCTACAACATTTGTAAAGGACAAAAATAGCTGTGGTGTCAGACAATGAAGAAGCTTTGAGAGAGGTCCCACTTACCCTCCAGTAAGAAAATGGTTTGGCAATTCGGAACTACAGTGAGTGATCAACCTTTGGCTTCATTCAGAAGCATCCAAAAAATGGCTTTAGTGCTTTCACTTTAGAAATAAAATTTGATGGTTTACGCTTAGACATCCTGAATCTGGAATAAGTACATTGTGTGACTGCCAATTACATTTTAATTCCTAGAAATAAGGCAATAACATATGAATTGTCCTAATTCAGGAAAAATACACTGGTAGGCAGTCAGAACAGTGAAAGGACAACACTGGGGGGAAAAAAACCCTAAATAAAGAGGATTCTACCTTTTCAGAACATTCTTAGGTCCCAAGTACAGTCTGGAGAACAACTGACTGTGCTGCAGCAGAATGTGTCTCATTTGTATCTGTGTGATCACATCCTTTCTAAAGGTGAGAGGAGGGACAAAATGGCTTTCATGTTACCATACAACTCTAACACTGTGGGATTCAATTGCCGGTACATGACAGATTTTTCTATCAATAGCCCTTGTGAATTTTATGATTGCTCATGTCTTAAGATTTACAACCCTTCTGCATGTTGCAAATACAAGTTGAGTTTCTGCTGCAATAAGCATGGGGCTCCCATGGAGAAGCCAGGTCACAATAAAGGCCCAATGCACTTACCAGAGAGCAAACATTTCCCATGGTTTCCAACTCTTCTTTGGCAAAGAAGGTAAGGAAGAAGAAAGTGCTGGCTGACATTCTGTACAAGCCAACAAATAGCCAAGGAGAGTCCAGGTGTGGTAGCTCACACCTGTCATCCCAGCATTTTGGGAGGCGGAGGCAGGAGAATCACTTGAGACTAGGAGTTTGAGACCAACTGAGGCAGCATAACAAGAACCCCATCTCTACAAAAAAAAAAAAAAAAAAGAAAAAGAAAAACTCAGCTAGGCATCGTGGCTCACACTTGTAATCCCAGCTACCCAGGAGGCTGAGGCAAGAGGGACACTTGAGCCCAGGAGCTCAAGAATGTAGTAAGCTACAGTCACACCACTGCATCCCAGCCTGGATGACAGAGTGACATCCTGTCTTTAAAAAAAGAAAAATAATTAAAAATAAGCTCAGAAGAACATAACTTGGAAAAATAAACTAAATTTCCTGCCCTTTGATGGATGCAGAAAATCCAGTTGCATCCAACTACACCATCATATATATGTATACGGTGCAGGGTGTTAGGTTTACAAAATGATCTGTATGATCCCATTTATATAACATTTGTCAAATAGACAAATGTTATATAACAATGTTATATAATAGACAATATATAATATATATATTATATAATAGACAATGTTATATAATGTTATATAATAGACAATGTTATATAATAGACAATGTTATATAATAGACAAATGTTATATAAACATTTGCCATCTCTATGGCAGTATCATAGAGATGGAGAACATGTAAGTGGTATTCCAAAGATCTGTGGGAGTAGGGCAAAGGAAAGGAAAGAAGGTATCTACAACTATAAAAAGATCCTTGTAGTGATGGAATTGTTCTACGTCCTGAGTGCAGAGGTGGGCACACGAATTTAAAGCATAATAAAATTGCATAGAATTTCTTGTGAGAATAATGTTCCTTAAAGAGATACGTTGATGTTCTAATCCATAGTACTTTAGAACGTGACCTTACCTAGAAATAGGGCTGCTGCAGATGTAATTAGTTAAGAGGAGGCCAAACTGGGATAGTGTGAGCCCTGATCCAATATGACTGGTGTCTTTATAAGAAGCAGGAAACTGGGGCACACACACAGAGAAGAAAGATGATGTGAAAACACGCAGGGAGAAGAGGGTCATGTGATGACAGAGGCAGAGATCAGAGCTATGTTGCCACAAGCCAAGAAACACCTGGAAGCTGGAAGAGGCAAGGAAGGGTCATCTCCTGGAGGCTCTGGAGAAAACACGGCCCCACCAGCACCTTGAGTTTGGACCTCTAGTCTCCAGAACTAGAGAGAATATATGTCTATTGTTTTAAGCTACCCAGTTTGTTGTGCTTCATCACAGCAGCCCTGAGAAATTAAAACAGAAACAAATATACACATGTGCACAAATGAATGCATGCAAAACCGGTAAAATCTGAATAAGGTGAGTAGATGTGTATCAGTGTCAATTTCCTGGTTGTGACATTGTACTTTAGTTCTGCAAAAATTATCATTGGAGGAAACTGGGTGAAGATATAGAGGATATCTCTGTAATATTTCTTAAAACTGCTTGTTAATCTACAATTATTTCAAAATAAGAAGTATAAAACAGCAGTCTAACTTCAAGTACATTGGCTCCTCAATATATCCTTGGGAAGTAGGCCAGGAAGCCTCATCCACTCCAGTTTATAAACAAGAAAATTGGAGCACCAAGAAATTAAATTTCCAAAATTTCTAAGGATAGTGAGAAATTCAGTTCTTGAGTCTATGACTTCCATCTTGTTTTGCTATGCCATGATTTCCACACGCATCATTCAGTTGTTTAAATTCAATCAGGATCACAAAGGCTTTCAGCTGAGAAGAGAGCATTTCACAAGGTCGAAGAACCAATAATGATTATAGAAAAAGGCAAAGGAAAAAACAGGAGACAGGTGTAACCACCCTGCCTCTTTACCCAGGGAAAGGAAAAGGACATCTGGTACTTTCTGTATGTATTCAAAAGTACAAATACTGAGGAGTAAACTGTTCATTGGGAGCGGACATCAAATCCCTCTGGCCTTCTTTTGCAGTGAGAAAGAGGGAAGAGCTGACTGCCAAGGGCATAATTCAGATGAAGATCCCTTAGAAAACCAGAGCCAGATTAAGACAGGAAGCAGGAAAGAAGCAAGAGATGGGAATCAAAGCATGTAGAGCTTATTCACCACCAAACCCCAGAGTGTTGGACATGCTCAGAGGAACTATCACTTCTTCATTGCATTCAAAAGTGTCAGAAATAGGGAGCTATCTGCTAGCTTTATTTTCTGTGCTAGGCAACTATTGTCATAATCCCTTAGGGAGTCTGGGTGGTTTACATTAAGTGTGGAAGAAATAGAAAACTTTAGCAACTGGACCATATTTATCTGGAAATAAATGACTCAAGAGATGAAGACTCACCCACTTCTTGCCTGGCCCAGAAAAATGCCAGAAAATGGGCAGAAATGTACCAAACTAAGTTTAGATTTATGTGTAGATCAGAAACAATAAGCAGAAGACAATAGTGATGCTGGTTACCTTGAGTTAACATAGATCTTTTTATACCCAAGAAGTATTATGGATTTGGAAAGTCCAAATTAGACATTTTATGGCAAATAGATCTTAAAAAGAGAGATGGTAAAACATTTCTCCTCAGGTGGATAAGGAACAACAAGAGTAAAAGTCCTCATAAATCAGAGTTTGAGAAAACCTTTCTGAGGCCATGGGTTTCCATAGTCATCATTCAATCACTCTTTTTGAAGAAGGGGTTTCACTGGTTGACAAACAAGTTTTGCTGGTCAAGTCTCTAGTCCAGGCAGAGTAGAGAAGGTGTTTGTATTACTCTGTTCTGACACTGCTAATAAAGACAAACCCAAGACTGGGTAATTTATAAAGGAAAGAGGCATAATGGACTCACAGTTCCACATGGTTTGGAAGGCCACATGGCTTCATATATATATACACACTCCAGACACATGAAGTTACAGACATTGTGATACTTTACTCATAAATATTCCATCATGCATCTCCTAAGAATAGCTTCAATGCAATTATTACACTTCAGAAAATAAACAATAATTCCAATTCCATAATATTGACTAATAGCCAGTCCATTTTCAAATGTCTCCAATTGTACTCAAAATGTCTTTTATAGCTGTTTAAAAAGAAAAAAGATCTAGTAAGTTTCAAGCATTTCCTTGGTTATCAGATTATCATAGAACAGTCCCTTAATCTTCCTTACTTTTTTAACTTTTTCATTGACTTTTTAAAAGTTGAAACCCATTGTCTTTCAGGATATCTTGTAGCCTGTATTTATCTAATTGTTTTCTCACGCTGTTATTAAATTCTGCCTTTAATTAAAAATTATGCTTGGACCCTTGAACGGATCAGGTTACACATTTTAGCAAGTCATCTCACAGGGGTGGGATATGCATTGCGTAAGACCAAGAAGCTCACACAGTCAGAGCATCCCACTATGGGTGACGGTAGCTTTGTTTATGTGGTTACAGTAATAACCATTAGCTCTCACTATTGTAAAAGCTCATTTCTTCCTTTGTCATACTACAGTCAGTGATTAATCTGTGTGATGACGTGTCAGCCATTTGTGAATATATACCACTTCCAAACAACCTTTTGTCTAATGGCTTTAGCACTGATTGCTGAGGCTCACCAGAATCAGTGAACCATTTATTGGGAATTGAAAAATGGTGATTTTCTAGTTCCATTATAACTTCTACATTTATTAACTAACATTCCTTTGCAACTGAGTCAGAACCTCCCCTCTCCCCTTCCCTACCCCATTCCCTCATAATCAACTCAAGATATGTTGTTCATTCCATGTATCATAATAAGTTTAATCATTTTTTGTGTGTGTGTTCACTTCACGTCAACTGTACTCAGTGAGAGGTCCTTCAAGCTGAGTTTTGTGTCCCTTAGACATAAGCTCATTAGTGTTTGAGCACTTCCTTATTTGGTGGCACAAGAAGTCCTGGGACCACTTTTTTCTCTCCCAGCTCAGATGTGAAATCAGCCATTTCTCCAAGGAGCCCTGGTTGTCTTTAATGGAGAATGACATTTAGAACCCAAATCTAGACATTTGGTGACCTTGTTGCTACTCTAAGGCCATTGTTTCCAGGCATGTTCAGTGGCAAAGGTTGAAAATGTGGGGTTTTTAAAATACAATTTTATATTGATATTTCTAACTTGAATTCAACTCACAGGGGGCTTTAATTTTATATTTTATTCTCCTATAAAAACATCAATATGATTACTTATTTACTTTAGCCTATAATATAAAAATGAAAAATAGCCTCCAAGTTACAATTGTTACTGCTAACAATAAACTCCTGGGTAAAATTTAAGATTTCTTGGCAGTTCTTTTTTACTTTAAAATATACTCCACTAAAGGTACACAAAGTGAATTCAGAAGTTACTTGAAATAATTCTTTACCCTGTATCATTTTGATATGGATTTGTTTCTCCTATTTGTGTTCAATTTTAGTTAAGTTTTTGAATATATAAAATACATATGGTTCAAAAGTCAAAACTGATTCTCAGGGAAGTCTCACCCCATTTTCAGCCCCACTCCACATCCCTCCAACTCCTTGTTGATAATCATTTCATTAGTGGCTAATTTGTTCTTGCTATGTTTCTTTTGGAGGGAAAAGACTAAATCTATGTATTTATTCATATTTCCCCTCCTCTATTATACAAAAAGCACCATAACATATGCTCTGCTCTGTGACTTGCTTTTCTCCTTTAATAATAATAAATCTTCATCCAAGCATGGTGGCTCATGCCTTAATCCCAGTGGTGGTGCACAACTGTAGTCCCAGCTATTTGGAAGGCTGAAGTTGAAGGATTGCTTGAGCCCAAGAGTTCAAGGCTGCAGTGAGCTATGACTACACCACTACACTCCATCCTGGGCAACAGAGGCAGACTTCATCTCCCAAAAATCAAAACAAAATAAAAAGAAAGAAAGAAAAAATATATATACATATGTATGTAAAATAAATATTTTTTATATATTTATATGAATATTTATATTATATTTTATATAACATATATTTCTATATATTTATATTTATTAATATTTATTAATAAATTTATTTTAAAATTGTAATATATATCCATTATACTTTATAAACTTATATATTCATATAAATATAATATATGTATATGATTATATGTAATATACACATTATAATTATGTATTATATGTGATATAGAACATATTTATAAATGAATATATTATTAATTTATATTTTATATATTTATATTATATTATAGATATCCTAGAAATCACTATCCATGAGTTAATGAGATCCTCTTCATTTCCATTTTAACAACCGCACTCTACTTTGGGCATATAATAGAGTTTATTCAAACAGCCCTATATTCATGGAGGTTTGTGTTGTTTCTAATCTTTTGCTATTACAACTAATGCTACAGTAAATAACTTTCTGTGTATTTTCTCTATATTTCTTTGGGTGTATTCTCAGGATAGATTGGTAGACCCATGGATCAAAGAATAAATACATATGCAATGTTGTTAGATATTGCTAAATCCCCACCATGGGAGTTGTACTGTATCTTTTGAGATTATCACCTGCCATGTAGGAGAACCTGTTTCTCCACAGTCTTGTCAACACACTGTTTTGTAAGTGTTTGAATTGTTTAAAGTATCTTAGATGAGAAGTGGTATCTCAGCAGAATTTCTATTTCCATTATTCTTACGAATGAGGCTAAAATGTTTTCATATTTTTAAATGCTATTTGCCTTGCTTTATTCGTAAAATGTTTATGTCTTTTGACTTTTTAAAAATCATGGTTTGAGTCTTTTCTTAGTAAATATTGCTATATGGATGTCAAACAATGTAGATTTTATAACAAAAAATCACCAGAGATTTAAAAAAAAGAGATATTTCCTAATGGTATGTGATCCATTATACCTTGGAAAAATTTGAGAATTCTAAATTTTTATTCATATGACAATATAACCTAAAAATACATAAAGCAAAAAAATTAAGTAGACAAATCCATAATCTGAGTGGGAGATGTTAACACACCTCTCTTTGTAGGTGATAGAGTAAGAAGAAAAAAGTTGCTGAAAGTAGAAAAGGTTCAAATGACAGTATTAATACACATGATTTGATTGACACATACAAAGCACCATATCCAGACCATTGTAGACATGCATTCTTACATGAAGTGGGGAAAAAAAATCCCAAAAGATTACATACAACATGATACACTTCTCATAAAGTATAAAACTACTAAAATTAAAATATGTACTTTTAGATTTCCATATAGATGCTATAAAACTATATAAAAAGGAAAGATAAATCTGGAATTCAAGATAATGTTTATGTCAAGAGCAAGAGGGAGAAAGAGAAACAGGGTAGGAGTCCATATGGTTAAGTGAAGATATTGTCACAGTCCTACATTTTGTTTTGAATCGTGGTTTTGTATGTTCTTTTTACAAATGTGAGCTGATGGTATGTCATGAACCAAAAACTAAGACTAATTCACTTCTGTGCATCTGAAATCTAGAGAAAACAAACAGAAAACAAATAAATAAACCTTCAATTCACAAAAGCTAATAAAATAATAATATCCAAAGGAAGGAGAGGAAGAAAGATTAATGAAGATAAAAACAGACATTAATGAAATAAAATAATAACAAAATGAAAGCAATTGAAATGATCAATGGGAAAGAAACATGTTCTTTGAAAAGATCAATAACAGAGAAAATCCTTTGGAGAATATGATCAAGAAAGTAAGAAAAGAGGTAAATAATGTGCCAGGATATATATTCAATGTCCAATAAATTAGAACAAAAATGCTATTCAAACTTTCTGTTCTACCAAGCACTATACTACCATAGGAAGCAAAAAAGAAAAAAGGTAGATATTTTTCTGAAATCAATAATTATAATTTTAGCTCCATTGGTTAATATTCATTTTTAATTGATTTCCAAACACTCTGCATATCTTTGCATACATACTGTTTTTTATGCCTTGGTTTTTAAATCAGCTAGACTCAAATCAGCAGTAACCTGGAAGACCACATGTACCAGTGGGGTCCCCACGCATTTGGTTTGCATTCAGAGGGAATGAGGGGAAGAAGTTTTATGATTTATCTGAGAACTTCCAAGTATTCCTTGTAACTACATTTCCTTTTTCTTGTTTACAATGCAAGCGAGAAGTTAGAATCATAATTGTTTTACCTCTGCCCATTAAAATATGATATTAAAAATCATCTTAATGAATAGATATTAATATCTGATGGCGACTGCTCTGACCTCCTGTCTAACAGGCCCCATTTATGTCTTGTTTGACGAAAGTTCTCCGCATCTGCAAAGCAAAAGGGCAAACTGATTTGTGAGCAAGACTTATTGTCACAGCGGCAGATTTGTATAATGAGAAATATATTAAATCTAATGAAGGGAGAGCGTGCCTACCAAGGCAGCAAGTCTGTGTTGTGATTAAGTGATTCAATATCCCTCAATGGATTAATTTAGACAATGCATCGGGGTATATAGCCGCTGCCAGGCCTCTTTGCTCTAATGACAAATGCTAAGCAATGTCGCATATTTGTGCATATGTATTAGTTTTTTAAGGTGTGATGATAAAGTAAGGTGTCACCCTCAGTCCCTAACATTAACAAGATGCATCCCAATGATGTATATGTCCTACTGCTAAAGGACCAGGAATATCGATCAACAGTGTCATCTTTTAATATCTGCTTACAGTAAAGCATTTACTATAAAATAGACACACACTTTTACCTTTTCAACCAAGACCAGCTTACTGTATCTGACAAACACTAAATGCAATTCACATTAGTTCCCTCTCTGGTCCTCAGCAGGGCCAAAGTCAGACAAAAGACAGCCAATCATGGACTCTAATTTTAAAATAGGAGAATGTTCGCTACTATTTAATTGTCTACATTTACAAACCCCATACCATAAGCAATGTCATTTACAGGATTTGAAAGCAACAGTGAACCTGTCGGGGCCCAGCAGTCACCTTTCTATAGTTTCTTGTGATCGAATAAAGCAAAACGCTATAACCCTCAGAAAAAGCACAGAAGGGATTGATTTCTGCATTAAAAATAGCATGATTCCAACACACATGTGCTCAACCCACATCATAGAGAAGAAAATGGGCCATATTTTAAGTCCTCAGTGTAACCTGGAAAAGGTATGCAGGATTCTAAATATCTGCAGGCAATGGATTGAAAAAATTCTAACCTTTTTTTCCCATCCCTTTATTTTCTTCTACAAGGTTCAACTAAGAGAAAAGTATCATGGGAGTGCCAGCACCAAAATTAAGAAACGAGAAGAAAATAGCCACTTACTTGATGTCCAGCAGCCTTAACAAGGAGAAACAGAATTTCCATTGCCTTGGGCACTCACTCTGATGACTCAAGGACAGAGAGAAATATAACAACTCTAGCTTCCTCTCTTTATAGTAACCACAAGAAACAAAGAAAATGTGATTCTGCAAATGTGACTTCTGCATGAGGCAGGTGGTGGGAAAATAGTTGTCACAGACACACACACACACACACACACACACACACACACACACGTCAACTTCTTTGGATTCTCCTAGATTACTGGATTCCTCCAGGCCCAATGAAACCATCAGAACAGTGTAATATGGGAGGAAAACACTCAGATCTGGAGACAAGCAGGCTGAAATACAAGTCCTGTTCTGCAACCTATAGTAGTATCTGTGTGACCCTGATTGTGTTATTTCTTCCTTCAGGAATTGTTATTCCTAATAATTTCATCATTTCTGAAACAGGTGTACTAATGTAATTTTTAAAAACCTATTTATTAATCATTCCTCACTGAGCTAAAAGGAAGGTGGCACTTTACAGTAAAGAAGCCTTTTTGATGAGGAATGTGGTCAGGGAGAACACATAAATGAGGAAATAGGAGGAGGAAAGGAGATAAATTGCTTTGCATAAGCTAGTTGTAATAGATTGAGAGGCCTTGGGGAGGACTGTGTAAGGCACACACTGAAATTGCAGTGGCTGAGTGGTAAGCTTGGTGTGGAGGCATAAAAAAGGCTTTAGGAAGAGGCAACTGATTCCTGGGTTATGCCATGAATTCCACCACATAGGACTGTAAATAAAAGGGCCTCAGAAACAGGAAGCCCTAAGCCCTATAGAATCACTATCAGGTAATCTACATGCCCTCGGGCATGCTTCTTTGCCACCAGGCTGTTCACCTAGAAAAGCTACTCCTGAGAAGATATGACTTGATCTGAATAGAAATTTTCATTTTTTTCCAAGTCACGTTCATTTCTATTCATCTCAGTAAACAGCAAATTTACCTCCAAATGTTTCTAAAAGCAAGCCCAGGTGCTGCAGGTTCAAAAGAAATGCTAGTAGCTTAGCCCAGGGACTCTGTAAGACCTTTCTCTGTAACCAGATAGAGCTAATAACATTTACAGTTTATATAGCACTTACCATATACCAGATGCTATTCTGCGTGCTTCACATATATTAACTCTTTTACTCTTTGCTACAAACTTATATATGCTAATATTATCCCCATTTTACAGGTGGAAGAACTTAGGCATGTAAAGATTAGATAATGTTTTAGTCCATTTTCACACTGCTGTAAAGAACTGCCAGAGACTGGGTAATTTCTAAAGGAAAGAGGTTTAATTGACTCACAGTTCAGCATGGCTGGGGAGGCCTCAGGAAACTTACAATTATGGCAGAAGGCAAATGAGAAGCAAGGCACCTTCTTCACAAGGTGGCAGGAAGGAGGGTGTACACAGGAGGAACTACCAAATATTTATAAAACCATCAGATCTCATTAGAACACACTCATTATCACAAGAATAGCATGGAAAATGGACTAAAACATTATCTAATCTTTACAGCATGGAGGAAACCACACCTATGATTCTATTACCTCCACTTGGTCTCTCCCTTGACACATGGAGATTATGGAGATTATGAGAATTACAATTCAACATGGGATTTGGATGGGGACACAAAGCCATACCAGATAACTTGCCCAGAGACACACATTTGGTAGAGTGAGATTCAAATCCAAGGAGTCTGGCTCCTGTGTCTTTGCTCTTAAATAGTAGACTATAATGCCTTTTTACATCTCATATTAACATAGATGAAAGGGGAGACTGGTAAAAGTGCAGGTTCAAACCAATATACACATAAATAAGAACAAAATGTAGATATAGAAATACAGGTAGAAAAACAAATATAGATACAAATTTAGATATGAATATTGATAAAGAAATACAGAAAAGAGTATACACAGGTCAGCAAAAAAAGAACTGGGAGGAAAAGACGCTGGGAACATCAAAAGCTGCCATGTGTTTCTTCATTCCAGAAGCTTGATTCTATATTTGGGAATTTTTGTGTGTGTTTGCTTACATTTTTTGTCAAAATGAACAAAAAATAAAATTCCACAGGATATGAAGACTAATAATATATTATTACATCTGGATGTGGTGGAATTTAGAGATTATAAAGGATTAGGAAAGTTTCTGCTTCTGATTGTGATGGAGTAACTATTACCAGACACTGTCTTTTGTGAACTAGAAAACTGGACAAAATATAAAAAGTAAGAATTTTCAGACATTGAACAACAGGCAGCACAGAATGGTGATCCCTGAGAAAAGAGAACAAATGAGGTGAGTCCTGTAATTGCCCCTCTTTCTCTCTAATGGCACTTTCTAGTCTGTTTCTCAGGGAAGAGGAATGCAGACAGAGCACAGAAGTCTCAAGAAGGGGAGAAGATGGAGATGGGAGTTCAGGTAAACTCAGGCAGCTGAAATGTGTGATACATGATAGTGACAAGGAGGGAGTTATGCAAAAAATGATATTCAGAAAATTACCTAGGAAAATCTTGTAAGATTGGTGCTAAATACTAAGCTATGCATATATCGACAGAAATTCTATGAGGCAGGAAAAAGAAGTATTATACAATTCAAGTTCTCACCAGTCAGAAAAAAAAGAGATCTCATTAACATCCAGGGAATTCAGTGAAGATATTCAATAAGGCTTTAGTAGTAAGGTTAAACTAGCCATAGAGCAAATACTATACTTCAGCCCTTAATAAACTTACAGATGAGTATTTTTTTAAAAATCAAATCATATGCAAAAAACTTATCTATCAAAACAAACTCAAGTTACTTAAAGACAAAAAAATCCAGATACTCAACAACATAAAATTATCCAAAATCCAGTCAAAAATTACTATACATGCAAAACATGCAGGAAATTTTGACCCATAGTTGGAACAAAATCATATCAATAGAAACATCCTAGAAATAACAGTGAATGGTAAAGAAATTAACATAAAAGAACTTTAAAATAGTTATTAGAAATGTGATTAAGAATAGAAAGATGTGAATATAGGATAAAAAATAACATATATTTAATTGTATATTTAAAATAGATGCAGTTTATTGTACATAATTATATTTTAATAAAGTGAATTTTTTTTAAAAAAACTGCCTTTCTTTTCTTTTTATTTGCATGAATTTATGGAGGTATATGTACAATGTTGTTACACTCCTAGAGTGCACAGTGGCTAAGTCAGGGCTTTTAGGGTATTCATTACACAAATAAAATATATTGCACCCATTAACGAATTTCTTATCATCTTCCCTGTCCTACCCCCTTGCCCTCCTGAGTCTTCATTACCTATCATTCAACTCTCTATGTTCCCAAAAATACATTTATTAGCACCTACTTATGAGTGAGAATATGCAGTTATTTGTCTTTCTGTGTCTAGTTTGTTTCACTGAAGATAATGATCTCCAGTGCCATCCATGTTGCTGCTATAAAAGACAAAATTTTATTTGTTTGATGGCTGAATTTTCTTCTATTGTGTATGTATGCCATATTCTCTTTATCCATGCATCTGGTGTTTTGTTGAGTTTTTTCTTGTTGTTGTTGAGACAGAGTCTCCCTTTGTTGCCCAGGCTGGAGTGCAGTGGCATGATCTTGGCTCACTGCAGTCTCCACCTCCTGGATTCAGATCATTCTCCTATCTCAGCTTCCTGAGTAGCTGGGACTACAGGCATGTGCCACACCTGACTAATTTTTGTATTTTTTTAGTAGAGACAGGGTTTCACCATCATGGCCAGGCTGGTCTTGAACTTCTGACCTCAAGTGATCCACCTGCCTTGATCTCACAAAGTGCTGGGATTACAAGTTTGCGCCACCACACCTGGCCCCATTCATCTGCTGATTGACACTTAGGTTGATTCTGTATCTTTACTACTGTGAATAGTGCTGCAATGAACATGTGTATAAGTGAAGATATCTTTTTAATATAACGATTACTTTTGGGTAGATACCCAATAATAGGATTGCTGGATCATATGGTATTTCCATTTTCAATTCTTTGAAAAATCTCCATACTGTTTTCAATAGAAGCTGTACTGATTTATATTCCCATCAAGTGTGTATGAGTTCCATTTTCTCTACGTTCTCACCAACATCTGTTATTTTTTGTCTTATTAATAGCCATTCTGACTAGTGTAAGATGATATCTCATTGTGGCTTTGATTTGTATTTATTTATACATTGTTGGCCTTCTTCCTGTCTTCTTTTGAAAAATCTCTATCCATGAACTTTGCCCACTTTTCAATGGAATTATTTGGGTTTGTTGTTGTTGTTGAGTAGTGTGAGTTTATTCCATATTCTGGATATTAGTCAGATAAATGGCTTGCAAACCTTCTGTCATCTCTTCACTCTGTTGATTATTTCTCTTGCTGTGAAAAGACTTTTAGTTAAATTAAATCCTGTTTTATTATTTTTATTTTTGTTGCTTGTTCTTTTGAGGTCTTAGTCATAGTTTTTTGCCTAGGCCAATGCCCAGAAGAGTTTTCCCTAGGTTTTCTTCTATTATTTTTAAACTTTTAGGACTTACATTTTAAGTTTTTAATGCATATTGAGCTGATATTTGTGTATGGTGGGAGATAAGAGTCCTTTCATTCCTCTGCATATGGCAATCCAATTTTCCCAGCCCTATCTATTGAAGAGGGTGTCCTTCCCCCAGTGTAAGTTCTTGTTGGTTCTGCCAAAGATAAGTTTGCTGTAAATATGTGCTTTATTTCTGGATTCTCTAGAAATCGAATCCAGAAAATGGAACAACAACAAAGCACATATTTACAGCCAAATGGAACAACTGTTCCACTGATTTATGTGTCTGTTTTTCTACCCATACCATGCTGTTTTGGTTACTATATCCTTGTGATGTAATTTGAAATCAGGTAACATGATGTCATCAGCTTTGTTCTTTTTGCTCAGGATTGCTTTGACTACTTGTGCTTTTTTTTTTTTTTTTTTTTTTTTTTTTTTTTTTTTTTTTTTTTTTTTTTTTTTTTTTTTTTTTTTTTTTTTTTTTTTTTTTTTTTTTTTTTTTTTTTTTTTTTTTTTTTTTTTTTTTTTTTTTTTTTTTTTTTTTTTTTTTTTTTTTTTTTTTTTTTTTTTTTTTTTTTTTTTTTTTTTTT
>PVKV010017642.1:0-47094 GCA_004027835.1 Alouatta palliata | reverse complement strand
CACAGGGGTCATTTGGGGGGAAAAAGGGGAGGGACAGCGGGGGGTGGGGAGTTGGGGAGGGATAGCATGGGGAGAAATACCAGATATAGGTGATGGGGAGGAAGGCAGCAAATCACACTGCCATGTGTGTACCTATGTAACAATCTTGCATGTTCTTCACATGTACCCCCAAACCGAAAATGCAATAAAAAGTATATATTAAAAAAAAAAAGGAATCAGTGACATTTAGCCGTCACAGACTTGAAATCTCATGTTTCTCATGCTGGCATTCCCTCTGGTTTCATTTCTGCAAGTTTCAGCAAAATACTTTGTGTACCCACCTAATTATCACAGTCCTTAAGGCAGGTACCCCTAGGCCCAGTCTTCTGTCTGTTGTTGAGATGTTTCCTGCACCTGAAATGCTTTTCTGTGGAACTGCTCATGGCTGGTCCTCCCCTCCCCTCTGCTCAGTTGGCCCTGCCCAGAGGGGCCTCCACTGACCACCCAATATAAGCAGACATTCCAGTGTCTCTCTGTGGCAATGCCTCAGGACACTGTCACTATCTGAGATGATTATGTTCATTTATTCATCTGCTTTATTTTCTCTTTCTTCACACACCACTCCCTCATTCTCCCCTTTATAGTGTAATTCACCAGGAAGACAGAGACCTTGCCTGTTCATTGCTGCAGACTCAGAAGGTAACACACTAGCAGGCACAGCACAGAATGAGTGAATAAATGAATGCTATAGCTGTGTGCATAGCTCCATAAACCTAGAAAATCAACTGCATTCTTGCTAAGAAGCATATACACATCCATATATCTGGATCACATGTTTGTAGTCTTTCTCACCAAATCAGGAACCAATGGAGCTACACATCCCAGGCCAACAGAGCTCTATAGCCCATTTCTTTTCAGAGAAGAGTAGCTCCCTATGAACTTTCACTGGACACCTGAGCTCTTGACTCACCATAATTAATCACGAGAGGGTCTCTGTGCAAATCAGAGATGGTGGGACTCACAGTGTCTGTGGTCACAAATCCAAACGCACTACTCAATTATTTAGAAGGCCTTCAATACCCACCTAACTAACCCTGTGCCAGGGGCTAATCAAAGCACCGGGTTCTCCACTGAAAGTTGTGAGTCGGACTGGCCTATTGGAAAAGAAGGGTATGCATATAGAGACATCACTCTGTATCTCAGCTTCATCAGCTGCGGGCTGGAAAATGGTTATAGTGTCCTGGAGACTAATGAACCTGGGATTGAATCTTTTTGCTTCTTCTTCATTACTGTGTGACCTTAGCTAAGTGGTATCACCTGTGATCCTCATGTCATTTATAAAATGGGAATAGCAATAATGATATCTACCTTGTAGATTTGTTGTGAGAATTAAATGAGATGATATAAATAAATATTTCATCTAGTGCCTGGCATAAAGTAAACATAATACAATTTATCTATTCCTACTACTGTTGCTGCTACTGCTACCACTGTCTTCTGATCTTGGGAAAGTCACTTAATTCCTCCAATTCTCAATAGACTCTTCTCTAACAAGAAAGAACAATGTCCTAGATCCACAGAAAGTCTGATGCCTCTCTCACTTATTTTCTTTGGTTGATCTGAGCAGATATCACTTTTGCAAAGAGACCTTCCCTGACCAGTGTCATCCTCCCGCATAAAATAGTCCACATTCTCTCCATCTCATTACTTAGCTCAGTTTTTCCTCCTAGGATGTATCCACCTGATTTGTATTTACCTGTTTAATGTCTGTCTTCCTTGTCAGAAGGTCAGCTCTAAGAGAGAAGAGGCTTTGTTCATCATTGTGTTCACTGCCTATTCCAGGGGTCCAGAACAATGTCTGGCATATGAAGATACATGATGAATATTTCTTGTGAAATGAATGAATGAATGAGAGTGAAATTAGGTAACTTGGGATCATAACTAGCCAGTCCCTGAATTTCTGTTCAATAGACATTTCCTTCCTTCCTTCCTTCCTTCCTTCCTTCCTTCCTTCCTTCCTTCCTTCTTTCCTTCCTTCCTTCCTTCTAAGGCCAAAAAAAAATAACAATAAGTGAGAGAGAAATGCCCATCGGTTTCTTTTTCCCTTGCTTCTCCTTCAAGCATCATGCAAAGAATCAAAACAAAAATGAAGCAACAGGTGCCAGGAAGTCAGGTGCATCCTTCATCCCCAGTCAGTCTTTCCTGGTTCTGAAATGTTTCTCAGATCAAGGGGCCCCTGAGGCTCACTGCTTTAAAAGAGCCCAGGCAGGATATAGACAGCTGCTCTGTAACCCCAATGAACGATGTCTGGCTAACCTCATGTAGGGCACTGAGGGTTAGGGTTGTGCAACTTTTGGGCATCTCTGAAGAAGAAAGTCAATGGGTTTGATGTATGATCCCATTTATGGCACCTGAATCAGAACATCCATTATCAGTTCGGCTGCCATCAAACCTCTCCTAATATAAGAATACAAGCCACCTCTGAGGCTTGGAAACCTCTTTACAAAGCCAGTGGTCAAAGAGTAAAACCATCCTTTTCAACAGCAGCCAGTGAAGATGATCACACACCACTCCCTCATTCTCCCCTTTATAATGTATTCACCAGGAAGACAGGGACCTTGCCTGTTCATGTTCATGTCACTCCCCTGCGGACAACCCTCCCCTGGCTTCTGATTGCACTAGGAATAAAGTTCAAACTCCTCTCCCAGGATCCCACCAGATCAGCACAGCCTGACCTCACATGTCTCCCCATCTCAGACCATCCTCCCGCCTTGCTCCACTCCAGCTGCATTCATCTTCTCTGTGTTCCCAGGAACATGCCACCACACCTGCCTAATTTTTCCTTTTTTCTTGGTGGAGACAGATTCTCCACATGTTGCTAAGGCTGATCTCAAATTCCTGATCTCAAGCGATCCTCCTGCCTCAGCCTCCCAAAGTGCAAGGATTGAAGGCATGAGCCCCTGTGCCCAGCCGGGTTTCATTTTTCTCTGAAGATGGATGGTGGTGACGGCTGCCTAACAATATGAATGCACTTAATACCACTGAAGTGTACACTTAAAAGCGGTTCCCATGGTATATATTATTTGTGTTTTACGATAAAAAGGTGTTTCAAAAAAGGAAGAAATTCTGAAACATGTTATAACATGGATGAAACTTAGATGTTATGCTAAGTGAAATCAGCCAGTCACAAAAAGACAAATATCATATGATTCCACTTATATGAAGTACCTAGAGAAGCTGAATTCATAGAGAAAGAGAATAGAACAGTGGCTGCCCAGGGTTGGGGGAATGGAGGGATGGGGAATTGGTGTTTAATAAGGACAGAGTTTTAGTTTGAGGTGATGAAAAAGTTCTGAAGATGGATAGTGGTGATGGTTGCACAACAATGTGAATATACTTAATGCCGCTTAATTGTACACTTAAAATTGTACACTTAAAATGGTTAAAATAAGTTTTATATTACCTATATTTTTCTCACGATAAAAAAAAATCACACTATTCCAGGCTGGGCACGGTGGCTCACACCTGTAATCCCAGCACTTTGGGAGGCCAAGGAAGGTGGGTCACTTAAGGCCAGGAGCTCAAGACCAGCCTGACCAACATGATAAAACCCTGTCTTGACTAAAAATATTTTAAAAAGCTAGTCAGATGTGGTGGTGCACACCTTTAGCCCCAGCTAACCAGGAGGCTGAAGCAGGAGAACTGCTTGATCCCAGGAGGCAGAAGTTACAGTGAGCTGAGACTGCGTCACTGCACGCCAGTTTGGACAACAGAGTGAGAGCCTCTGTCTCAAAAAAATTTTTTAAATCATACTACCCAGCCTGGGCAACATAGTGAGACCCGTCTCTACAAAAAAAATAAAACAATTAGCTGAACGTGTGCTACTCTCAGCTACTCAGGAGTTTGAGCGGGGAGGATTGCTGGAGCATGGGAGGCGGAGGTGGCAGTGAGCTGAGATCATGCTACTGCACTCCAGCCTGGGCAACAGAGTGAGATCTTATCTCAAAAGTAAAAATCACACTATAAAAACAATGTTAAGAAGAGGGGTGTAGAGTATTGTCCCCAAGGCATGAGATAAATTAGCTCATTGATTCACTTTTTTTATATGTCTTGGGCGATCTCTGAGCTTCACCTAGTAAGAGTTAATATTTATGCCAGGCACCATTTTAAGCACTTCACCAGTATTTCCTTCATTTAATCCTCTTTACCATCCTACAAGATGGGGAGCTCAATAATCCCCATTCAACGGAGAAAACAGAGGCCCAGAGAGGTTTAGTGACTCAAGCCACAAAGTCTGACTCCAGCGTCTAGGCAATTTTCCAGACCACTTTCCCACAGGACTTGACCTCACCCTTTGATATTCAAAACAGGTTCCTAAGATCCACAGGTCAACATAAAATATTCTAAGTTATCAGGAATGTATAAGTTAGGTTAAGGAAAATAAACTTATTTTTCCTGTACTCAGCGCATCTTTGTTGAAAAAGTGCTATAACTGGCTTCAAGGCCTGCAGGCTACGTTGCTTAACACAGGTGTACTAAGTTAAACTTCAGCAAACTTCTGTACAACTCCATAAAAATTAATATTTGAGGCTTTGGGGAAGACGGTGTATGTTGCAACTGCTTGACTCTGTGGTTGTAGCACAGAAGCAGTCATAGATGAGAAGTAAATGAATGGCCATGGCTGTGTGCCAATAAAACTTTATTTACAACAACAGGCATCGGTTTGGTGGCTCCTCAAAAGGTTAAACATAGAATTGCCATATGACCCAGCAATTCCACTCTTAGGTTGGGCCTAAAAAAATTACAAATAAAAGTTCAAACAAAAACTTGTATATAGATGTTCATAGCAGCCCTCTTTATAGTAGGTAAAAGGTGGAGACAATCCAAAGATTAATCAACTGAAGAATGGATGCACAAAATGTGGCATATGCATCCAATGGTATAGTATTCAGCCATAAATAGGAAGTATGGACACATGCTGCCATGTGGATAAAGAACAATATGCTAAGTGAAAGAAGCAGACACAAAAGGCCATGTAGACCAAGCACAGTGGCTTATGCCTGTAATCCTAGCACTTGGGGAGGCTGAGGCAGGCAGATCACCTGAGGTCAGGAGTTCAAGACCAGCCTGGGCAACACGGCAAAACCCCATCTCTGCTAAAAATACAAAAATTAGCCGGGCATGGTGACATGCACCCATCATCCCAGCTACTTAGGAGGCTGAGGCAGGATGGAATCACTTGAACTTAGGAGGTGGAGGTTGCAGTGAGCTGAGACTGTGCCACTGCACTCCAGCCTGGACGACAGAGCGAGATTCCGTCATAAATATATAAATAAGGCCAGGCTCAGTGGCTCACACCTGTAATCCCAGCACTTTGGGAGGCCAAGGCAGGTGGGTCATGAGGTCAAGAGATCGAGACCATCCTGGCCAACATGGTGAAACCCCGTCTGTACTAAAAATACAAAAATTAGCTGGGCATGATGGTGGGTGCCTGTGGTCCCAGCTACTCGGGAGGCTGAGGCAGGAGAATCGCTTGAACCCAGGAGGTGGAGATTGCAGTGAGCCGGGATTGCACCACTGCACTACAGCCTGGCAACAGAGCAAGACTCCATCTCAAAAATAAATAAATAAATATAAATAAAATGTCACGTATTGTATGACTCCATTTGTATAAAATGTCCAGAATAGGTAAATCCATAAACACAGAAGGTAGCTTGGTGGAAGCCAAGGACTGAGGAAAAGAAAATGGAGAACAACCTGCTCGAGAGTTGCAGGCTTTCCTTTTGGAGTGATGAAAATGTTTTGGAACTGATGGTTGTAGAACACTGGAAATGTGGCTGGGTGTGGTGGCACACACTTATAATCCCAGCATTTTGGGAGGCCGAGGCAGGTGGATTGCTTGAGCTGAGAAGTTCAAGATTAGCCTGGGAAACATGGTAAAACCTTGACTCTACAAAATAAAAAATACAAAAATTAGTTGAGAGTGGTGGCACATGCCTGTAGCCCCGGCTACTTGGGAGGCTAAGGTGGGAGGATATCGCTTGAGCAACAGGATGTTGAGGCTGCAGTGAGCCGAGATCACACTACTGCATTCCAGCCTGGGTGACAGAGTGAGATTGTCTCAAAAATAAAAATAAAATAAAAGAATTGAATTTCCTAAATGCCACTGAATTCATACAGTGTATAAAAAACATACACTGAATTATATGTTTTTAAGTGGTTAACTTTATGTTACATGACTTTTCTCTCAATGTTAAAAAATGTTTAAAAAGAAAATAGGTGGCTGATTGTTTTTGGCACACAGGCCAAGGTTTGTTACCCCTTATTCTAAGCTAATCAGCCAAGAAGGAGAGAAGCAGAAGCATACTATGACCTATGTGTAAAATATTCAAAGCCATTCATTTACCAGTGCTTGGTGAGGAAGCGTGTATCTTTTATAGTCTTATACCTCCCTGAAATTAACATCTGGCACCACCTTCGGACCTGGGAAGGCCGGAAAGCTCCTAGGACTTGGTGCCCACACTGAACCCCAAATCAGGGAGGAGAGGGCATTTCATTTACAGCACATGCTACAGTTTGAGATGAGGTAGCACAGTCTCTCTGCAACACCAAAACAAGTTTAATACGATGGGACTGCAGACGGAGATGGAGTGAGGAGAGATAAGCCAGGATGAGGAAATAAGGGTCACGGCATTAGGACATAATAAGAAATTTGGATTTTATCCTGAGGGTGATGGGAAGCTATCAAGGTTTTTCAGCAAAGGAGTTGGAAAGCCAGACTTGCTTTTTAGAAACATGATTCTCAGTGTGTCCAATGATAGATTGGGAGAGAAAGATGCTAGAAACCAGGAGTGGTTTCGCAGAAAATCTTGAATGGCTTACGGTGCACAAATAAAGCTTCAAGACAACTCAGAAAAGTTGGCCTAAGGCAGGAGGCTCACTTGAACCCAGGAGTTTGAGGCTACAGTAAGCCATGATTGCTCCAATGCACTCCAGCCTGGATGACAGAGCAAGACCCTGCCTCTAAAAAAAAAATTTTTAATTAAAAATTTTTTTAAATGGCCTGTTGAAGGTTTTCCACCTCTGAGAGACTTCTCTTTCAAATAGAAGAATAAAGAAATGTTTTTATTTAAGAAAAAAAAAAAAACCAGCAAGGACATCATAAGGGGTCCAGCTGCCAAACTTAGAAGGAATTGAGCAGAGCAAACATGGCAAGGAAATAAAACATAAAATGATAATCTATTTTGCACTTTTTTTTTTTTGAGACGAAGTCTTACTCTTCTTGCCCAGGCTGGAGTGCAGTGGCGCGATCTCGGCTTACTACAACCTCCACCTTCTGGGTTCAAGCGATTCTCCTGCCTCAGCCTCCCAAGTAGCTGGGATTATGGGTGCCTGCCACCACACCCAGCTAATTTTTGTATTTTTAGTAGAGACAGGGTTTCACCATGTTGGCCAGGCTGGTCTCAAACTCCTGACTTCATGATCCACCTGCCTCGGCCTCCCAAAATGCTGGGATTACAGACGTGAGCCACCGACTATTTTTCACTTTTAACTGAGGTCGATAGATAGAAAAGAGCTTACAGTTTTCCATGAATAACAACTGATGCATGAAATAATGCTAATTATTATTATTACTTATGTTACTAATGATATTCAATTGAACTGCTTAAATAGAGGATGCCTTGGGGGGCAAAGATAGTCTAAGGAATTCCATTAACAAAATTTCATTTGCAGCCCATAGTCTCCTTAATATCACTAATTAATATTCTCTCCCTAAACAAATGTGGATGGAGGAGGTTGGCAAAATACAGAAGTACCACTTATCACAGGAAACGGTGGAGAATAAACAGGATAAAAGGACTGAGGTCACATTTGTGATTATTATCATAATAAAATGCTTCTGAGGAACAATCTGGCAAAACTCACCTGCACCATATGCCTGGCAGATTAGCAGCTTCAAGACAATCACAAAAATAAAACAAGTCTTTAAGTTCAGTTGCTGAATTTAAACACGAGGAAAATGCTTATTTTGCTCCAGTAACCAAAACATGGCAGGTTTTGTATTTTGGGTTTTGGGGATTTGGTTTTGTGTTTTCATTTGCTTGGTTTTGATTGTATGTTTACTTTACATGCTAGCATTTAATTCTGTAACCAGGTTTTCTCTGTCTCGTTCACAATCTTTTTCAAATATATACCTGAGGGCACTGGATTCCTGGTGCCACTGAGGCAGTGACTCACAGGGGTTAAAAGCGTGAGCTTTGGAGTCTGAGGGATATGTGTCCAAATTCTGATTCTTCCAATAACCAGTGATGGCCTTAATCGCTCCGTGCTTCCATTTCCTCATCTATAAAATGGGTATGACAGGACCATTTAACCTTGCAGAATTTTAAAGGATAATTGTGCTGAGACGATTTAGCCTGGCACTTGACATACATTTCAGTAAGTGGCAGTTATCATGGAGTTATTATGCTGCATCCCTTCCCCTACCCACAGGAGACAGTGACAAATAACCCAGTCTAAATGAGATCCTGCCCCTAAACCACTGGCTTCAGTAAGCATGTTTTTTTCTATATGAATGAATATATGATCCTTGCAACTATTCCGGTCACTTCAAATCCTCACCCAGCTTTTAGAACCATCTTACTTTCACTGGTGTAAATGATAAGTGGGTGGCACTGTGTGTCAATCATGTAAGTCCCATGTCACACACACACACACAGAGAGAGAGAGAGAGAGAGAGAGAGAGAGAGAGAGAGAATCCCTGGAAAGGGACAAAGATGGAACAGAGCCTCAGACCATTAACCTGGAGAGCAGGGGTCAGAAGGAAGGAAAAATTTCAGTCATTTTCTGAGTGTGCTCTGGGAAAACATTTTAAAATATAGATAGTAAAGGATTCTTTGGGGTATTGGGGCAATAGTAAACATTGACAATCATTGCTAATAATAACCATCATCATAACCACCACCCATCAAGTGTTTACTATACGCCAGTTATTTCTTTGGCTTAGTGCTTTAAATACATTATGTCAGTGCTATCAGGTCTCTGCCTATGTTATTCTCTATCTTACTTTAAGGAGATTGGAAGCCTAGAAATGACGAATAATTTTCTCAGATTACCCGACTGGGTGTCTGGTTCTAAAAACCCAAGTACTTAACCGCTATGCTATATCACCTCTCAAGTAAATAGAGACATTTAGACAAACATCATAAGCATATCACCTATATTAGTTCCCTAGGACTTCTATAAAAACAAAGACCACAAACTAGGTGACTTAAACAACAAAAGTGTATTGTCTCACAATTCTAGAGGTTAGAAGTCTGAGACCAAAGTGCTGGCAGGGTAGGTTCCTTATGTGGTGAGAAAGAATCTGTCCCATGCCTCTCTCATAGCTTTGGTGGTTTGTTGGCAGTTTGGGGCATTTCTTGGCTTCTAGACCTCTGCCTTTATCTTCATGTGGAGTTCTCTTGTGTGTGTCTGTCTCCAAATTCCCTCTTTTAACGAAGACACCAATCATATTGAATTAGGGGCCCAGCCTAGCCCAGTATGACCTCATCTTAATGATGGGGTCAGTTTGGCTTCATTTTATTATTGGCTCAGCTTTGTTTTTTCTGTTCATAGAGAACAGGAATCAAACCTATAATTAATTATATCCCCAAGAAACCTATTTTCAAATAAGGTCACATTCTGAGGTACTGGGTGTTCGAATTTCAGCATATGAATTTGGGGCAGATATAATTCAACCCATAACCTCACCCAAAATCATTTGTCTCTGCTGGTTATTTCTCCATCTTCTAACCCAGGGGCACAGGAGAGGGGGCAGGGAGGAGGCCAGGGTCTCCACACACTCACACACTGCAAGACGTAACTCTTCACTCCAAACCCCAAGGTGCCATTTGTCCTACATGAGAAAGGAGAATTGAAAAGGGATACAGTGCAAAAGATGTCAAACCCAAGATAAATGTTTCCTCATAGGCAATGACTTCCAGAGATCTGGAGTTGTAAATGTTTGAAAAATGGACACATGAGGAACAAAGGTTGAGTATTGTGAAATCATCGATAACCCCCAAGACAACACCTAGCTTTCTCCCATGATTATAAATGGGGGGATTTGAAATGGAACTT
Source organism: Alouatta palliata (assembly GCA_004027835.1). Lineage (NCBI taxonomy): Eukaryota > Metazoa > Chordata > Mammalia > Primates > Atelidae > Alouatta > Alouatta palliata. The sequence goes on along the minus strand of PVKV010017642.1, from coordinate 36,993 downwards.
CTATTGTGTGGCTTTCAAAGCCCATGACGGCCCAGTAGTAGTGAATCATTTCTAAGGTAAAGCACTTCCTCTGAACCCAGGGGAAGCAGAAGTAGGCAGATAAAAAATGGTAATGCAGAAGGCAGATTTATGAACAACCTGAAATGTGAACATTGCTTTTTTTATATTCCTTAAGATGGACCAGTCCCATGGCCCATGTGGGAATAAGAGTGTAAGATTAAACACGAAAAATAAGATCTCTTAGCATTTCCCAAATTCATATAGGAAATGTCACATAGGCCCCTCCCCAGTAACCAACAGACACGATGTAAAATGCAGATTCCTTTGTCTGGCAATGAACATAAGCAAATGAACATTTGTTCATTCTTTCAACAATTGCTTACTGAGTGATTGTCACATGCTGGGCACTGTCCCAGGTGCTGAAAATAAGTATCTCAAGTAGGGTGTACAGATTAGGTGGATACCAAACTCTGAATAATTAAATCATAGCTCTCCGGGGAAATTCAGGGCAGTCATTTATGCAGACAGACTAATGGAAAGGGAGATAGAGGAAAGTGTGTGTCCTGTATTTGTACTATGTGTCATCTAATGAATTCCTCACAATAGCCTTTCAAGATGGTGTCTTTCCTGCAAACCAGTATTTTTAATCTCATTGTTACCACCTCATAGCTGTCCACAGTGACTGAGTTCCTCCTCTTTTGGTCTAACATGTATAGCGCTAGGAACTATCATTTTGCTTTTGAGCTCCTCCTATCCAGCTGAAGACAAAGTTATTCAAGGAAGAAGATATCTCCCTGCCTTGGGCAAACAGTCTTGAAGAAACCATAGATGTATGAAAAGACTATTTCCAATAACAAAAGGAATAAGATCAGGAAATATTTTTGATCTTACTATATGATTTAAGCACACGCCCCAGAGAAATTTTTTTTTAAGTACTCAAACAAATACTTGCACATGAATGTTCCTGGTTGCTCTATTCACAATAGCCAAAAAAAAATGGTAACAGCTCAAATGTCCATAAATGGAAGACTGGATAAATACATTGTAGTATAATACATACATATAATTAAATATTACTCAGCCATAAGAAGAAATTAAGTGCTAATATATGCTACAATGGGGATGAACCTAAAAAAATGTTGTAAGTATAAGAAGCTAAGAAACCAGACACAAAAGGTTGTATATTGTATAATTCCATGTATATGGAATATCCAGAATAGGTATATCTACAAATACAGAAAGCATGTTGGTGGTTGCCAGGGACTGGGGAAAGAGAGGAATGAGAAGTAACTGTTTAATGGGTACAGGTTTTTATTTGGGGGTGATGAAGGTATTTTGGAAAAAGGCAGAGGTGGTCATACAACATTGTGAATGTACTAAATGCCACTAATTTGTTCACCTTAAAATAATTCATTTTATTACATGAATTCAACCTCTATAACACAGGGCACTTCAAAAAAATAGACCTTCAATAAATATTTGTAGACTGAATGAACAACAAACAAAGGAATGTACGTGGTCCTGGAGTACAGCTCATACTAAAAAGTGGTCTACGACTTTGTAAGTGGAGATGGTATTGGTGAGAAGGGTCTAAAATTATTCTTAGTAGCCTTGGCTCAGTTTTATTGTTCTGTTCATGGAGAACAGGAATCAAAGCCTGCAGTTCTATCAGGGGGGAAAAAATCTTCCTGTCTTGGAATTTTCAGAACCTAGTGTCTTCCTACATAGCAGAATACATTTCCGACTGCCAGGAGGGAATAAAACCAGTGGGAGTTAGTCCCATCTGCCTGCAGAGAAGCAGGAACATTATTTGTCTAAATTCTTCTTCATCAGAAAGTCTTATGGCTGGGGGCCCTTCCCAGCTCTCACTGTGACCTAGCCTTAGGACCACATTAAAAAGCATTACCATGCCACAGAGAAGGGGTGGAAGGGAGGAGGCTGGCTGCCAGACTGAAACTAAATTAAAAATAAAGCTCCCCTTATTAAATTCATAATTATTGTGAAGCTGTAAAATCTTATTTTAAACCTCCAGCTCCTTTCTTTGTCCAGAGTACAGGCTGCCTACTTCCGAATCCCTATTTTGCTTTATGGACAATTTCTTTTTAGCATTCTGAGCATTTAACCTTGAAAAATAGTGTTGTTTTGCTGCTGTATTTTCTGATTGTTAGTCTCCAGGCATCTCCATGGCATCTTTATAAATCTGCAGGAGCTGGTAAATATTTCTTGCCGACCAGCAGCTGAAATCTGAAAATACCAGCTCACTTTTTAGCTGTCAGGCAATTAATGTAATTCAACGGAAATGAAAGGTATGGGCAACTGGGACTGCTTTTAATAACAGGAGGGTTCCTGGCTCAGGCTTAGAAATGCAAGAGAGAAGAATCAATAAAAGACTAACAGAAAGGGTAGAAGAGGGCATGGAGTTCTCTAGAAACATTTTGTCAGCATCCTGGCAACGCTGCAAATCTGTGCCAAGAGAAACTGATAAATGCAGCTACCAATGATCGCTTGGAGATGAGTCAACCTTCGAGGCCTGGATCAGGGCATCCACTGGCATAAAGGGTATCTTTGTGTAAAATGGGAAAAGCTACCTCATCTGGGTAGGTGAACTAGGAGAAAGTGCTCCCTGAACATGGATGTAGCCCCACACAAGGCACATAGCTTGGTGAGCAGAGTGGTGGTACTGGATTTCAGCCTTCTTCCTCCAGATTTCTTCTTACGGCCAGCAGCCTTTGTGCAGTGCACAAACTGAACACCTGTGTGTAACATCCCTCTCCAGATCACTTCACTTCCCTGTTTCTTGGATAATATTGGTTTCCCATTCTTCCCTACTAAGTCAGGAATCAACCACATTAGCTTTGGACCCCAAAGATAGTTTAAGTACAATTGGATCCATAGGAGGAGTTAGACTATGGAGAAGGGGAAGAGTGGAGCTCTCACATATGCTAATGTTATTTCATTTCTCAAAGACAACAGGCTAGAACGGAAAAAGTCTTTCCTTACAGTGAAGTATAGACTCGTCAGTAAAGAAATACAATTTTCCAAGTGTGGGAATGATAATTCTATCAATATCTGTCACCTTTAATATGCTTTTATTTTTTTAGATGGAGTCTCGTTCTGGCACCTAGGCTGAAGTACAGTGGTATGATCTCGGCTCACTGCAATCTCCACCTCCTGAGTTCAAGTGATTCGCCTGCCTCCCGAGTAGCTGGGATTACAGGTGTGCACCACCACACCGAGCTAATTTTTCTATTTTTAGTAGAGATGGGGTTTCACTATGGTGGCCAGGCTGACCTTGGGTGATCCACCAGCCTCAGCCTCCCAAAGTGCTGGGATTGCAGGCATGAGCCACCACATCTGGTTTATATACTCCTTATATGGCAGTCAAGATTACACAATGCATACAGCACCAATCATATTCACTTTATATAAATGGTGTTTTTCCTGACCACATGGATTACAATGTCATTGCTGCCCCCTGGAGTTGTGCAATATGGAAACCTTGAGTCCCACAGGCAGTGCATTGGGGAGGCCTACAGAGTATATTGGGGCACATGAATGAACCTCCCTCCCAAGAAAAAGCAAGATTTCAAAACCCAGTTGATCAAAATAAATGCAAAATCATCGGATGTATTTTTTATATAATAATGAATATTTAGTCAACAAAAATGTCCATCTATAATGATATTTTAAAATCAAATGTCTAGGAATAAATCTAACAAAATATGTGTGCAAGACTGCTTCATGGAAAACTCTAAGATATTATTGATAAAAATGTTTAAATACCTAAGTAAGTGAAGGGATAAACCAAGGACCTGGACTGGGGGACCCAGACTCAATGCTGTAGTCGCACTGTAGTAATATTAGTTGTTTGCAAATTGATCTACAGATTTAACACAATTCCAATCAAATTCCCAGCCTGTGTTGTTTGCCTGTTTTGGAAATTAAGAGACTGATTTTTTTTATTGCAGTTTAGGTTTTGGGGTATATGTGAAGAACATGCAAGATTGTTGCATAGGTACACACATGGCAGTGTGGTTTGCTGCCTTCCTCCCCATCACCTATATCTGGCATTTCTCCCCATGCTATCTCTCCCCAACTCCCCACCCCCTGCTGTCCCTCCCCTATTTCCCCCCAACAGACCCCAGTGTGTGATGCTCCCCTCCCTGTGTCCATGTGTTCTCATTGTTCAACACCCACCTATGAGTGAGAACATGTGGTGTTTGATTTTCTGTTCTTGTGTCAGTTTGCTGAGAATGATAGTTTCCAGATTCATCCATGTCCCTATAAAGGACATGAACTCATCAGACTGATTTTTAAATCTGTATGTAAAGGCAGAGTCAAGACTAGCCAAGACAATCTTAGAGAACAACAAAGTAGAAGGAAATGCTCATCAGGTATTAAGACGTATTACAATGATAGACATTAAGAAAGTGGTATTGGTGGTCAGGTGCAGTGGCTCACGCCTGTAATCCCAGCACTTCGGGAGGCCGAGGCAGGCGGATCACCTGAGGCAGGAGTTCGAGAACAGCCTGGCCAACATGGTAAGACCCTGTCTCTACTAAAAATGCAAAAATTAGCTGGCCGTGGTGGTGGGTGACTGTAATCCCAGCTACTCGGGAGGCTGAGGCAGGAGAATCACTTGAACCTGGGAGGTGGAGGTTGCAGTGAGTCGAGATCTAGCCTGGGCGACAGAGAGACACCGTCTCAAGAAAAAGAAAGTGGTATTGGCTTGAAAACAGACAAACAAATGGAGGATAATTAAGTCCAGAAACAGACCTTTACATCTATGAACATGTGATTTATGATAAAATGGCAGAACAGTGAAGAAATAAGTCCTTTCAATAAATGGTGCTGGGGTCAACTGGATAATCCCATGGTTAAAAAACAAAACTTGACCCTTCCTTCACATCATACCTAAAAATAAATCCCAAATGGTTTGTAATTTTAAATGTAGAAGGTAAAATAAGCTCCCAGAAGATAACATAGGAGAGTATCTATCTTTATTATTTTAAGAAGGAAAGGATTTCTTGGACAGGCCGTAAAGAGTACTAATTATAAAGGAAACAACTGATAAACTTTTAATTTTAAAATTAAACTTTTAAAATTAAGAACGTCTGTGTATACCTACTAAAAAAAACACTATTACAAAAGTGAAAAGGGCTGGGCATGGTGACTCCTCCTGTAATCCCAGCTACTTGGAAGGCTGAGGTGGGAGGATTGCTCGAGCCCAGGAGTTGGGCTGCAATGAGCTATGGTCACACCATTGCATTCTGGCTTAGATGACAGAGTAAGAACCCTTCTCTTATTTAAAAAAAAAAAAAAAAAGGTGAAAAGGTAAGCCTCGTAGTGGGAGGAGACAATTGCAATATGTAAATAAAAAGGTACTCATACCAGAGTACAAAAGAATTTCTAAATCAACACAAAAACAGGAAAAAAAAATATAGAAAAAATGAACAAAAGACTTCAACAGACAACAGGTCCTTCACAAAACAAGGATATCTAAATTGCCAACAGGCAGATAAAAAGGTGGTCAACCCACATGGACACAGGGAGGGGAGCATCACACACTGGGGTCTGTGGGGGGAACTAGGGGAGGGACAGCGGGGGATGGGGAGTTGGGGAGGGATAACATGGGGAGAAATGCCAGATATAGGTGATGGGGAAGAAGGCAGAAAACCACACTGCCAATTATGTACCTATACAACAATCTTGCATGTTCTTCACATGTACCCCAAAACCTAAAATTCAATAAAATACATATATTAAAAAAAAAGTGTTCAACCTCATTAGTCTTTGGTAAATGCAAAATAAAATCATTATCAGATACCACTACATACCCACTAGGATGGCTAAAATTTTTAAAAGACTAACACTATCAAGCACCGCTAACAATGCAGAGGAACTGAAACTCCCATTACACCGTTAGTGGGAGTTTAAATTAATACAAGCACTTGAGAAAACTGCTTAGCAGAATCTACTGCATTTGAACATATGCTAATTCTATGACTCAGAAATTTGTATCCTATATGTATATCCAGCTATCTTTACATATAGCCAAAAATCAAATATAAAATTTTTCATAGCAATACTTTTTAATAGTCAAAAGCTGGAAATAACACAAATGTACAACAATAAAATGAATAAATGGTAGTATAGTCAGATGATGGAATAGAATACTACACAGCAATGAAAACTGACTAACTATGACATGCAACTACTTGGATGAATCTCATAACCATGTACAAAATAAGCAAGGACCAGTTGATTCACATTTCCTGATTTCGTTCATATTGTTTTTAAAGTGGTAAAAACTAATCTCTGTGTTAAAACTCAGCATAGTAGCCAAAAGAACTCTTGTTTAAAAAAAATAAGAAAAAAATAACTCAGTACATAAGTTAGTTTTTGAGAAAAGAGGACACTATGGCATTTTTGAGATGCTGGTTATGCAAGTATGTTCATATTGTGATGATATAGTGAGCCATATCCTTACAGCCTGTGCGCTTGTCTCTAAATAGATTATATTTTACTTAAGTGTTGTTTAAAAAGTTATTTAAACCCATTTCAAAGGCCATGTCTGGGAAGCCTTCCCAGAACACACAGATAGATTTAATTACTCCCTCATTGATATCTTGGACTTATTTAAGTTGCTATACTTTGAACAGTCTATTATAATTTGTTTTCTTCCATGCAGTTCTTGCCTGTTACACATGAAATTCTTAAAGCAATATGGGTATTTATCGGGATGTTTGGTTGCCATTGTTTGTTTGCATTGTTTTCTGCCCATGCATCATAAGTTTGCCCATTCTAAAAGAGCCCCAGTTTTTCCTTGAGAATTGATTCTTCTACATATAAGGTCTGTGTGCTCTGAGTGAGGCTCCATTCCTAGTCACACAGGTAGAGGAGGTGACCCAGGTCCAAGACAATCATGTAATGTATTAGTCCATTCTCACACTGCCACAGAGAAATACCAGAGACTAGGTAATTCATAAAGAAAAGAAGTTAAGTTGGCTCACAGTTCTGCAGGCTGTACAGGAAGCATAGCAGCTTCTGCTTCTCGGGAAGCCTCGGGAAACATTCAACCATGGCGGAAGGTGAAGGGGAAACTGCCACGTCTTATGTGGTCAGATATAGAGGAAGGGTGGGAAGGTGCCACACACTTTAAAATGACCAGATCTCACAATAATTCACTTACTCTCATGAGAGAAGCACCAAGGAGATGGTGCTAAATCATTTATGAAGGACCATCCCCATGATCCAATCACCTCCCACTTGGTTCCACCTGCAATGTTGGGATTACAGCTGAACATGCGACCTGGGTGGGGCAGAGATCCAGACCATATCACATGACCTAAACTGATCTAATCAGACTGAAATTCATTCTGGATTAGAATCAACTTCAGGATTTTTGTGGAAAACACCAAGCTACAGATGTCCATCTTTCACTAAGCGTGAAACTGAAGAATGAGGTTTTAGGAGCTATTGTCACGCACCTTGAAACCATGAGAAAGAGTCTTCCCAAAAATGGAGCCAACAGTAAGCAAAGGTCAGGACAGAAAGCCCTGAGAGAAATCCGTACTTGTATGGTCAACTGTATTTCACAAATGTGTGAGGTGGCCAGGCGCAGTGACTCGTGCCTGTAATCCCAGTACTTTGGGAGGTCGAGGAAGGAAGATCACTTGAGGCCAGAAGTTCAAAACCAGCCTGGCCAACATGGCAAAACCCCATCTTTACTAAAAATACAAAAAGTAGCTGGATGTGGTGGTACACACCTGTAGTCCCAGTTACTTGGGAGGCTGAGGTGGGAGGATTGCTTGAACCCGGGAGGCAGAGATTGCAGTGAGCTGAAACGATGTCACTGCACTCCAGTCTAGGTGACAGAGCAAGACTCTGTCTCAAAACAAAAATAAAAACAAAAACAAATGTACGAGGCTATGTAGCAGAGAAAGGATTGTCTTTTCAAAACTGGTGTTAAATTGGATAACTATTTGCAAAAAATAAAGAAATAAACCTCAATACAAACCACATATAAAAATTACTCTAACTAGATTATAGAGCTAAATGTAAACCTAAAACTATGAAACTTCTAGAAGAAAACTTAGAATAAAATTTTTATGACCATGATTTAGGCAAAGATTTCTTAGTTAGAACATGAAAAGCATCATCTGTAAAAGAGAGAATTGATAAGTTGGACTTCATCAACATTTTACACAACTTTTGCTCCTTAAAAGACACTGTTAAGATATTAAAATGTATGCCACGTTTTAAAACTGCAAGCCACTGGGATAAAAGTATTTGCAAAATATATATCTGATAAAAGATTTGCATCCAGAATATATTTTTTAAAACTCTCAAAGCCCAATAATAAAACAGTGATACAATTTTTATCTAATGTTATGTTACTTTATCTCTCTGGAGCTCTATGTTCATTTACATGTTTTAGTTTTTTTAACAAGTTCAAATTTTATTTTAGATTCGGGGGTATATGTGCAGGTTTGTTACATGGGTATCTTGTTTAATGCTGAGGTTGAGGTTACAACTGATCCCATCAGCAAGGTAGTAAGCATAGTACCCAATAGTTTTTCAACACTCGCCTTCCTCCCTCCCCTACCCGGTAGTCCCCAGTGTTTATTGTTACCATCTTTATGTCCATAACTACCCAATGTTTAATTCTTACATATAAGTGAGAACATGTGATATCTGGTCTTCAGTTCCTGCATTAATTTGCTTAGAATAATGGCCTTCAGCCACATCCATGTTGTTGTAAAGGACATGATTTCATTCTTGTTTATGGGTTTATAGGTTTTCTAAATAATAGGCCTCATTATCTAGTTACTGTTGTTTCTATTTGCTCAAACAACTTATGAGGGTTCTAAGAACAACATTAATTGTCAAAATAGGTGAGTACACAATTATTAAAATATGAAAAGATTTGCACGGACACTTTCCCAAGGGGGACAGAAAGTTAGCACATAAACACATAAAGATGACTGACATCATTAGTTATCAGGAAAATGCAAATTAAGAGTACCTTGAGATAGCACCACATACCTATTAGAATAGCTAAAATAAACCTTAAAAAGTGAGTGATACCAAGTACTGGTGAGAATAGGGGAAAACTTGTATTTTTACTTTATTTTTAGTAGAGAAGGGGTTTCACTGTGTTGACCAGGCTGATCTCGAACTCGTGGACTCAAGTGATCCACCCTCCTCTACCTCCCAAAGTGCTGGGATTACAAGGGTGAGCCACTATGCTCAGTCCTGGTGCAACCCATTTTGGAAAACAACTTGTTAGTTTCTGATGAAATTAAACACAGATCTACTGTATGACTAAGCAACTTCCCTATAGGTGTTTACCAGAACAATGAAAACTTACATTCACACACACACACAAATAAAAAACATATGCACATATGTTTCTAGCAGTTTTATTCACAGTTGCCAAAAATCATAACAAATCAAATGTCCTGCAGTTGGTTGATAGACTTTTTAAATCACTGTATGTTTGTACAATGGGCTACTCAGTAATAAAAGAAATGAGAGATTCAATGATGCAGATGAATCTCATAGGCAGGACAGTGAAGTGAGTAACAGAGGCCAGACTCGTAATCTTATGAGTACATCTAAACTACATAATTCCATTTAAAAGATATTCTGAAATATATCTAGGTACTGAAAAGAGATGAATGGTTGTCAGGGACTAAGGGTAGCAGGAGAAGCTAACTACAAAGGAGCAAGAAAAAACTGGGGAGTGGGAAGAGCAGAAGTGTTCTACATCCTGATTACGTTGGTGGGTACATGACTGCACGTTTGTGAGAACTCACTAAACTGCAAGCAAAAAGGGTACCATACACAAGTTATGTCTCAATAACCTTAACCAAAAAAGTAAACAAATAAAATATTTTGCTGAAGCCCTGAAGCCACCCACACCTGAAGTGAAATTTACTCTTGGAGTTTTCAGCTGTGTATGCTGATAAGTTCTCTCTTTTCTTAAGCCATTTGAGTTGGATTTTCTGTTGCTTGTCACTAAAAGAGTCCCAGTTGTTGCATGGGCTCTGTTTATCCAGTGTCACAGCCCAGAATCTAGATTTAATGAGGATGAATGGTCTCACTACAGTTTAAGCTTCTCAGAAACAAAACACAGTTTGTAGTTAGGAACAGCAACAGTATGATATATGCACACATTATCCCTCTTCTTTGGCCCATAATAGTCAATAATCACCCATCCTTCAGAGTGAATACAGCTTCAGAGACCTTTTGTGTGTGTGTGTGTGAGACAGAGTCTCGCTCTGTCACCAGGCTGGAGTGGTGTGATCTGGGCTTACTGCAACCTCCGCTTCCTGCATTCAAGCAATTCTCCTGCCTCAGCCTCCTGAGTAGCTGAGACTACAGGTGCATGTCACCACACCCAGGTAATTTTTGTATTTTAAGTAGAGATGGGGTTTCACAATATTGGCCAGGATGGCCTCAATCTCTTTACCTCATGATCTGCTAATCTCGGTCTCCCAAAGTGCTAGGATTACAGGCATGAGCCACCACGCCCAGCCAGAGACCTTCTTAACAAAGCAGTGTACTTGCTCTCATTACTACTTCACTTAAATCATTACTTCTCTCTTCTTGTAACAGGTAGACTCTAAGATGTCCCCCAGTCACCCCTTCCTCTTCATCTTCATCTTTATCTTCATATCTTTGCATGGTTCTCTCCTTTTTGTATGGACAGGATCTATGACCTACTTCTAATGAATAGAATATTGCAACAGTGATGGGCTGCCACTTTCATAATTAGGTTATGTAGGATTGTAACTTCCATCTTGCTAGCAGACTCTATTGTCTTCTTGGCTTGCATGGTTTGATGAAGCAAGCTGACATATTAGACAGGCCTCCATGGCACGGAATTGAGGGTGGCCTCCAGCCAACAGCTAGCTAAAAACTGAGGTCCTCAGTACAACAATCCTTGAGGAACTGAAACCTATCAACAGCCATGGGAATTTGGAAGGGGGTCCATCCCCAGTAGGACCTTCAGATGAAACCTCAGCCAGGTTGACACCTTAACTGTGGCCTTATGTGAAGACTCTGACACAGAAGACCCAACTAAATTGTGCCTATATTTTTGATCATGGAAATTGTTAGATAATAAATGTGTTTTGTGTTACGCTGTTAAGTTTGGGTGCGATTATTATGTGGCAATAGATTACTAATACACATCCCCATCACAAACAATTCCAAAAGATGTAGGTAACTATGCACCTCACAGAAAGAATGTTTTGTGGCATTTTCTTGACTGTACACTTATCTGACAGTGATTAAATCTCACTCTGCTAACCTCCCTGCAGCCTGTAAGTTTTGCCCTAATTAGCCATGGACTGATTTTTCTCAAATGAAAGCAAGCCATTTTCAAGCACATTTTCTTTTCTTTCTGCTTACTTTTTGATGCCCTAATAAAGCAAACTAATCTCTGGGAGCTAAGTGGATAAGTCTCATCTTATAGATTAAAATTAATTGAGTTGCATGGAGAGATAAAAGCTTGCCCTTGTATTTGGATTTTTCTGGCAAGTTGTACCAGGAATCCCATGGTAACCAATACCACTTTACAGAATTTTTCCCTTGATCTCACTGTTCTTGTAGAAAAATTTACATCTCTATTTTCCCTCTTTAAAAAAATTATAAATAAAAAGAAAATGAGGTTGCTGGTAAAGCTGGTTTTTGCCTAATCATCCTCATTACTTCATACACCACAGCTCTTTCCTCTGCCTACTTCTTCCCATTGAGCATTTGACTAACAGCTTGTTTTCATGTAGAAGAGCATTTATTGCTCTGGTATCTCCCTTTAACACTTCAGCTGGGGATATCACAGAGCAGGGATTTGCAACTACAACTCATGGGTCAAATCTGGCCCACCGTATAAATAAAGTTTTATTGAAACACAGCCACATCCATTCATTTGCTGTCTATGGCTGCTTCCACACCATAATGGCAGAGTTAAGTGGTGGTTACAGAGACAGAAGCCCTATAAAACCTAAAATATTTACTATCAGGCCCTTTGCAGAAAGCATTTGCTGATCCTTGTCATTTAAAAAAAAAAAAAAAAAAAAAAAAAAAAACTGAGAAGCTTCAGAGAGTGAACATCACTTGGCTGCAGGGCATTGGAAGGAACACGAACAGTGATCAGAAGTATGTTCTAGGTCTAGCCCTGTGTAACCCTGCATTAGTCAGTTTACTCATCAAAATCCAAGTGAGCGGAGCAGATCAAGTTTCTTTTGGTTTTGAGTAGTATGTCAACTCAAACAGCCAGGGGTGGTTTATTCATGTGAATAGCCCAACTATTTTCATGTGGAATATTATTTTGTTTTTCTTTTCTTGGCGTGCCATGGTAGAGAGCTTAAACATGATATTACCAACCTAAAGTCTAAATTCACCTTATAAGTTTCCATGGCTGTCTTACTGTCTTCAAAGAAAATAAGGACTAGCGCCGGGCGCGGTGGCTCACGCCTGTAATCCCAGCACTTTGGGAGGCCGAGGTGGGTGGATCACGAGGTCAAGAGATCGAGACCATCCTGGTCAACATGGTGAAACCCCGTCTCTACTAAAAAAAAATACAAAAAATTAGCTGGGCATGGTGGCACGTGCCTGTAGTCCCAGCTACTCGGGAGGCTGAGGCAGGAGAATTGCTTGAACCCAGGAGGCGGAGGTTGCGGTGAGCCGAGATCGCGCCATTGCACTCCAGCCTGGGTAACAAGAGCGAAACTCCGTCTCAAAAAAATAAAAATAAAAAAAATAAATAAATTAAAAAAAAAATAAGGACTAATTCCCAATTGACTGCGCTTTAAGACTAAATGGGACATTAACATTTAGTACAAATGAACCAGAAGAGAGAAGGGAGTTTGTGTAGATTAACTTTAATTATCATCATCATCATCACATATATTGCACCTACAATGTGCCAGGTACTGTCATGAGTGCTCTAATATTTTAGTTCCTTTATACTCTCACAAAAACCTTATGAAATAGGTACTATTATTAATCCCATTTTACAGGTAGGGAAACTGAGGTATAGAGATGTTAAGTAACTTATCCAAGGTCATGAAGCCAGTAAGTATCAGGATTCAAACTCCATGCAGTCTGGCTCCAGAGTCCTTTCTATTAAGTGACATCTCATATAAAAGAAAGAACATTCCTGACCTTGACAACCTGTCTTCAGCCAAAGCAAGAGAAAGAGAACAGTTTTCTATCTGCCCCACCCCATCCAGTCTTAAAAGGTATTCCTCAGGACGGTGGGAAGAAGAGCAGATGAGAAAGAGATGCAAGAGTTAGGAATTATGGCTGAACCGTAAGCATCTTTTCTTAGATTCATATTTCTTGAGCTCAGCCTCCCATCTGAAAGGGGCAGTTTTCACATATTCCACAGCTGTGTGACCTGCAGATGGTCTCAGTCAAGAGACGCCATCAGCTGTCTATCCAGCAAGTGTCCAGCTATGCCCAAAATTTTGCTCAGTCTGTTTGAACCAAATGTACAAACAGTCGCTGGACATTTACAGGGTAGAGGTAGGGAAGGAAGCCTCTAAACTGTATTTCTGGAAGGTCGAAGGGAGATAGTTTGAGGGCACACTCTTCCAAGTTGGGCCATTGGTCTATGCATCCCTAGAACCTCAGCAAAAATGGGACTTTACTGAAGAACACTGAGGAATATAAGAAACTCGAGTCATGAGTTACATTACAAGTTTTTGGGACTTCAGCAGCAGGAATGCATTCTTACAGTATTCAGTGAGCATCTACTGTGTGCTGAGCACTGTGTGAACGGTGGAAACGCAGAGATGACTAATACTTTTGCAGTTCCCAAAATATCAATGCTCCCTCACCCCTAAGCCTTTGTACAGCCTTGTCTCTCTTCCTGGAGTTCCGTCCACTAACTCCCTCATCTGGCCAAATCCTCACAGTCATGACATTGCTGGGCATTGCCTCTTCTTGGGGGGGAGGTCTCCTGACCCCCACCTTGATACTGGAATTGTGGACACTTGCTAGCCTTATATTCCTTTGTGAGTTATATTTTTCTCCTTAGCTCAGGCTTTTCAATAGTAAAATGGGAATCCTCACAGATGGATCTAAGGTCATTTAGGAGACTAAATGAAAGCATTATGTAAGGTTTTAGCTCAATGCCTCATTCTTTAATTGCTCTTACACTGTCTTGAGATCTCCCTTCCAGACCAGGGGCTATGTCTAATTCATTTCTGTCTCCACAGATCCTATCACAGGGTCTGACACTTAATACATGTTTGATGAAGGGAGAAAGAGATGCTACTCTTCACTCAAATTCCTTAGTATAAAGGGAAAGATGGTTATGTACACAAAGAACTAGAGCCCAATATGAAAAATGCTATAAAAGAAACATTGAAAAGAGCCTCACCGAATCAAAGAAGAAAGCGGCATCAATGGCTGGTGATCTTGGGAAATATTTCGCAAAGGTAATAGCTGGTTGAGAAGTAAGAGCTTGCCAAGCATAGCAGCAGGCAGATTAGAGCATTCCAGGGAAGAATTGTACACTTGATTCCCAAGCACAGGGATTAAGTTCTTACGGGGGAGTGATAGGTTGAAAGAAAATAAATAAGCGAAAGAGATAGAAGTGTTTAAGGAATATACATCCTTAACATGAAAATGAGTTACAAGGACAAAGATAACGTATGCAAATGTATGACTATTTTACCTTTAGTAAATAACAGGGGAAACGTGGAGAACAAAAAGAGACCATCAGTGATTTTTATATGTCTTAAATTAGCAGCAATCAGTACCATACAACCCATTTTCTATTTACCGCCGCAAGACGGCAGGAAATTTTTCAGGCTCTCCCTCCACTTAATCTGCAATAAGAAGCTCACAAATTTGTTTTGCTTTGTTGCAAATAACATGTATGCTAAGAGGCATTTTTCCTCTCTATAACTGTACAGCCATCTAAATGGGCCTTTTCTGATTTTACGACTTGAATTTGTTAACATGTACCCCGCAGGGTCCCCCTTGTATCCCAGAAACAGCAAGCTTGTAAAGCCCTATTCATTTGATACCTTTAATAGCTGCTGACATTTATTAAGTGTTTAAGATGTGCCAGGGCCGGGCATGGTGGCTCACGGCTAATACCTGGGGCACTCAGCACCTGTGACACACACAGAGTTCAGGAACATCCTCCTATAGACAGGGGTTTCAGTGCCAAAGCTCTCTCGGGCATTGGCTTGTTTTCCCTCTCCAAGGCTCATTGTAGAAATTTCTACTCCTACCTCACTATCCTCCCACCTCCCTTTTCCACTCAAAACCTCCAATTTCCTCTTCTCCAATTACACCCAGCAGAGGGGGCTCACATTTACCGCCTTTGTTATTTACCTCCTCTTCTTCCAAGAAAACGTTTAGTGCCTTTGTTTTTTATTTGTTTGTTTGTTTTGTTTTGAGACAGTCTCACTCTGTTGCCAGGTTAGAGTGCTGGGGAGAGATCTCTGCTCACAGCATCCTCCACTTTCCAGGTTCAAGTGATTCTCCTGCCTCACCCTCTCAAGTAGCTGGGACTACAGGCGCACACCACCATGCCCAGCTAATTTCTGTATTTTTAATAGAGACGGGGTTTCACCATGTTGGCCAGGATGGTCTTGATCTCTTGACCTCGTGATCCACCCACCTCAGCCTCCCAAAGGGCTGAGATTATAGGCATGAGCCACCGCACCCAGCCAGCCGCCTTTGCTATTTTATGATATGGACATTCATGTCTACTGTGGTCTAAGAGAAGGAGAGTTGCAATAATCTCTGGGTGCTGTCATGTAGTTGACCCACTTAATAACAGCATTTTTAAGCAATTACTGTGTCTGAACTGTGCTTGGTGCTTTGTCAGCATTAGCACATGGAACTCTCCTAACTACTGTAGGCTGTAGGTATTCTTACAGCCCCATTTTACAGGTGAGGAAACTCAGGCACAGTCATACAGCAAGCAAAAGGCAAGGAGTAAAAGGTAGCAAAGGAACTGGAGAATATGAATAAAACAATGCTATTGTCTCCTGCAATTTGGTGCTGAGCAGATAGCCTCTGCTTGAGCAGGTCTTCAAAACACGAGCCAGCCTTGGGGAAACAGGCACTCTCATTCATTGCTAGTGAAATCGCAAATGGCTACTATCACCATGGAGGACACTTTGGCGATATCTATCAGAATTACACACGTGTGTACAAGTTGACCCAGAAATTCCATTTCTAGAAATTTATCTTAAATATTCATAAAGGCATATGCCTGTACCTCATGCAAGTACAAGTTTATTCATTGCAACGTGTTTGGCCTAAGAAATAGTTGGAAAAAATCCAATGTCCCTCTGCAGCTGATTGGTTAAATAAAATATGGTACAACCTAAAACAGGTAGTATGGAGCTGGAAATAAAGAATGAAGGAGCTCTCTATGTGCTGATTTGGGATAATCTCCAGGATACGTTGGAAAATAAGAAAAAAACCCAAGGCTCAAACTGTGTGAAATGAGTCAAAATTAGTACTTGCTGATATATACAAAGAAACCCTGAACAGATACATAAAAATGATCATGATGTCAGTGATTACTTCTGGAGGCGAGGCACTGTAGGCCAAAAGAGAGAGAGAGAAGGAAGGGTTTTCACTGTTATTTTTTGTTTTTTACTTTTAAATTTTTGAGCCATGTGAATGTATTATCTGTATTCCAAAAATACAGGCCAGGTACAGTGGCTCATGCCTGTAATCCCAGAATTTTGGGAGGCCATGGCAGGAGGATTGCTCCAGGCCAGGAGTTTGAGACTAGCCTGGGCAACATAGCAAGACCCCACCTCTACAAAAAAATTAAAAATTAGCCGGTCATGCTGATAGGTGCCTGTGGTCCTAGCTACTCAGGAGGCTCAGGTGGGAGGATTGCTTGAGCTCAGGAGTTCAAGGCTGCAGTAAGCTATGATTGTACCACTAAACTCCTTCCTGGATCATAAGCAAGACTCCAGCTTTTTGAATGAATGAATGAATGAATGAATGAAAATGTTTTAACAAAAGGAAGTCGATCTGAGTTTCACCAATTAAAAAAAGGTATCAGCTGCGTGTGGTGGCTCAGGCCTGTAATCCTAGCACTTTGGGAGTCTGAGGTAGGCGGATCACAAGGTGAAGAGACGGAGACCACCTTGGCCAACATGTTGAAACCCCATCTCTAAAAAAATAAAAAGTAAAAAAGAGGTATCCAGAGATTAGATATTTCTGCATCAGATTTAACACCTCTCCCAATCACAGTACCCATTCTTAAGTGGAAAACTAGAGCTAGATCCTCCAAAAACTTTTAGCAAAGGGAACGTGGTTATATTCCTATTTCATACAGCGGATGCTTTTAAGTACCTTTACAACCCCCTCCAAATGCTGATAATACTGAAATGTAAAGGATTACATTAATAGCAGCTGTATCTTAATAATGGGTGATCTGTTTGCTTAACATTCAGTTATTACTTGATGTAAGAAGTCTCCAGTGCAAAATATTCTCTGCTAATAGCCCAAATAAAATTGATCACATGAGGTGAGTGGTTTGTTTTTCACTTTTCCTATTCAAGCATCACCATGTGTGCTGAGTTCTTTATCTGTAGATAAGAATATTTCAGAATATGTGTCTGGCAAAAACTGTCTCTGTTAGGAAAACAATGCTTGCATCCTCAAATAAAATGGAAAAGCCTACCACCACTTGACTCATAAAAGTCTCAACCCTTAGGATTAGTCATGCAACGATCAAGTCAGCAGTGAGAAAACAACATTTAGACAAGAAATACAGAGAGAAGTTTTCACAGGCGTCCTAAGGGATAGTTTATGGATTCCGAGATGCTATCCAAGTATTTCAGTCCTAAAGCCCTTCCCCGAACCTCTCTCTACCCACCTAAGTCTGCAAGGCCACCCTTAGACCTGAGCAACAGGGGCTCCTGTCCTGGGCCACTCAGTCATCTGGCACCTGGACCTATCACCGACAAAACACATCAATTACTCTAACCATCTGCCCTAATGTATAACACTATTCAGGCCCCGGAGAAGCACTGCCTCCCAGATATCAATCTCTGTCCTCAAAACAAAAGGCAACTGTGCTCAAACACCTTGAAGGTTTGTGTGCAGTACGACAGCCTACAGGGGAGATGGGCACTGCTCTGGTGTGCAGGGATCACGAAAACACTTAGGAAAGAGAAAGGACAAATTAATGTGTCAAATACTTCCTATCAAATAGAGTAGGTGCAATAGATTCTTGCAGAGCAGAATATCATTTTTCTATAGTGCTGACTGCCTGTTTCTTGCTTCGCTTTGTGTTCGAATTTGTGGTTCTGGAATCAGTATGGCATTATTGACAGTTGCATATCACAGCAATGGAAGATGTTGCAGCATAAACAATTCATGGCCAGGTGTGGTTGCTCATGCCTGTAATCCCAGGAATTTGGGAGGCCAAGGCTGGAAGATCACTTGAGCTTAGGGGTTCAAGAACAGTTTGGGCAACATAGTGAAATCTCATCTCTACAAAGAATGCGAAAATCAGCCAGACGTGGTGGTGCACACCTATAGTCTCAGCTACTCAGGAGGCTAAGGCGGGAGGATTGATTGAGCCCAGGAGGAGGTCAAGGCTGCAATGAGCCATGATTGTGCCTCTGCACTTCAGCCTTGGCAAAATGATGCCATTTCAAAAAAAATTACTCTTAATTATGTATATTCATAAATCTGGCCATAATACTGACTGACTCTTGATACTGGCAACTGAATGGACTTAGAAAATTTGAATTATGAATAGTTTTTAAATAAAAATATGTAATACAATCTAAACAATTTTAAAAATTAAATTTCAACTTTCATTTGTTAAAATGTTTAATATTTAATTGTTATTACTAACAATATAATTTTCATTGTGCCTTAATTGTAATGAATAATTTGAAATACCTAAAGAAAAAATAATGTTTTGAAAATATATATGAAAAATAACTTGAATTTTTTCCATTTTATCTTTACTATAATATACTTTCTTGGGGAAAATATGTCCAAATAGTTTTAATCCAATGATATTTTATTTTATAATCACTAAATCATTGCTGTCGATAGAAGTAAATTGGTGAAAGTCTTAATTATAAAAACATTATCAGCCAGGCACAGTGGCTCACACCTGTGATCCCAGCTCTTTGGGAGCCCAAGGCAGGTAGATCACTTGAGGTCAGGAATTCAAGACCAGCCTGGCCAACATGGTGAAACCCCATCTCTACTAAAAATACAAAAATTAGCTGGGCATGGTCGCATACACCTGTACTCGGGACTCTGACGCAGGAGAGACACTTGAACCGGAGAGGCAGAGGTTGCAGTGAGCTGAGATCATGCCAGCCTGGGTGACAGAGTAAGACTCAGTCTCAAAAAAAAATTAGTGAGCGCTCAAATTAAGGCCAGAAAAGGAAATTTTATGAAATACCTAATTTATGAATTATATGTGTCTTTCTTTCACTCATCCAAACATTGCCAGCCAGTCCACCAATAGAATATCCAAAAATAATAATTGAGCAGTGTTTGATATTATATCAACTTCCAGTAATATAAAACCTTAGCTCTTACATTAATATTGTCATTATGGAGGTTTGCTAAGGTAGGAGGATATGACATATATTGGTTTATGCTTAAATGTGTAAACATACAGTATGCAAGCCTCCATTTGTCCTTTTCTTTTTTCTTTTTTTTTTTTTTTTTGTTTTTGTTTTGAGATAGGGTCTTGCTCTGTCGTACAGGCTGGAATGCAGAAGTGCAATTCAGCTCAGTGTAGCCTCAACCTCCCAGGCTCAAGAGATCCTCCCACCTCAACCTCCCAAGCATCGGGGACCACAAGCATATGCCACCATCCCCGGCTAATTTTATTTTTTGTAGAGCCAAGGTCCCAGTTTGTTGCCCAGGCTGGTCTTGAACTCCTGGGCTCAAGCGATCCTCCCACCTCAACCTCCCAAAGTGCTAGTATTACAGGCGTGAGCCACCACACCTGGACAGATTGTGTACTTTAAATAAGTAAATTGCCTGGTATGTAAATTACATCACAACGCTGTAGAAAAAAGAGAGAGAGAGAGAGAGAGAGAGAGAGAGAGAGAGAAACATCTGCAGAAGAAGCAAAAATAATCAAATGATTTTGTCTTTGTCGTTGGGGAGGACCCCCAATCTTTGTCCTTGGCCTGCTCCCCCACTGGCTCCCTGCCTCCTGTCAGAACCCCAAATCCTAGGAAGAGGGGGAAAAACTCCGCTCTATCCTCACCACAATTTAACAGAGAATTAACCTGAAATATGTGTGTGAGCATTAAACCTAGCCCAGCACATCATCTCCCGCAGATTAGAAAGAGCCAGCGAGAATGAAATATTGTTCTCTAAGCTAATATGTAATCTTCATAGACACCATCTTATTAAAGTTTGAGAAGCCATGCCTTTAGGATAAGCCCACCTATCGATTTACCAGCCTGGCTGGAGTTCCTGCTATTAGGTCTCTCATATTTGTTTTGCTCCCTGTCTTGATGCTGGCACTGTCTACCTCCACCTCCCCACTCCCCAAGCTGGTCCCCCATAATTCTCTAAAATCTCCCTGCTTGGATTGGGGGTGGGGACCACTTTCCCTGCCAACGTTAGACCTGTGTGTATTAAAGGAGCCGTGCGCTTGGATTTGATGGAAGTGGCGGCTTAGACGCATAAGCTCCTCATATACAGATGAATAATCACAGATAAAAACTACTTTCAAATATGATTAGGCTCTAACGGAGACAGACAGAGGCCAGAGGGAGCGCAGCTCTCAAAGAGCAAGGAGCTACCGGCATCGGAAGCCCAGAATAGGTGATTAAGGCCTCTGCAAGAACCCCTGGGACTTTCCTAGGGAAAATATTACAGTGATTGGCAGCATCCTCTGCCCCTCCTCTCTTTCCTTGGGCCACCGTCTTCCCATCCCAAAGCTTTGTGCTATTTCTTTCCATGGGCTGTCGATTGCCTCTGGGCACAGGACAGCTCTTCCCGCTGACTTGTCGGCTCTTTAATCCAGGCCGCCTGTCACTGAAACGCACGTGGAAATCCAGCAGGGTTTTTATTTGCCATGCTTTCTTCTCGCGGATGATAAGCTTGTGTTTCTTTACTGACAGGCACGCTTATTGCCGGTGTCCTCACTGTATCCCAGCCCCATGATAACAGCTAAGACGCGAGAATTATGTCCCAGCCACATCAAGCCCTTTCAACATTATTATCTTCGTAAACCTTCATCATACTGACATGAGCTAGAAACTATCATTATCCCATTTTACCGATGGGGAAATTAAGCCACAGAGAGGGGAAGGAGCTTCCCAAGTGCCGCACAGCTAGGCAGTAGCAAAAACTGGGATCCAAACCCACACATCCTGTCACTCAGAGGCCCAATCCTTAACCATGAAGCAACAGAGTCTCTCCGTAATAATGACCGGGTCTTGCACGCCAACTACATCCCAGGCCCTGTTCTAAGAGATCTGTTGCATTAATACATTGAATCATCTCAAAACGTTGATGAGGTAGATATATTTATTATCCCCATTTTACAGATGAGGATACTGAGGTTCTCTGAGAAGAGCAGGGATTTTGCATTGCCTGCCTCTCTTGTGTTTCTGGAGTGGAGCACAGCAGGTCCTTAATATATGCTTGTTAAATACTAGAGTGATTGTCCCCCTGCCAACCGCTACCCTTTTCAGAGGAACTTCTTAGAACATGCATTTATAGCTAACCTGTTTTGAGGAAAGATTCAAGGCATGTGGAGTTCTAATTCTGACTCTGCCGCTTATCAGCTGTGTGACTTTTGGGAAGTCACTCAACCTCTCTGGGCCTCACTTTGCTCAGTTTAGACCAGGGATAGCAATAAAGCCCTCATCAAAGAGCTGCAGTGAGGCTTCAGTGAGATAGAGCAGGTAAGGTGGTTAGCATCTGTGTGGCACAGAACAGATATTTGATAAAAGCTGGCTGCCTTTACTGTTACTACCATCAGAGCTATCGTTCACCACTGCTGCAGGCCAAGATGAGTTTTAAAGAGATGAGAAAATACAATAAGGGGAAATCAGGGAACTAAGTTCTTGAAATTCTGAACTGGTGATAGGGTTCCCATCCTTCTGGTTTTCCTACCTAACCAGCTGCCTTTCCCAATCCTAGGCTGTCTTCTCTATCTAAGGGATCTTATGCCCTCTTGTGATTTAATCATCTATAGACCAATAACTCCCAACTATCTCCAGGCTCATACATCCTACATCTGCCTACTCCACGTCACCAAGATGTCTAACAGGCATCTCACACAGGGCATTTATCCAGCAGAGTGCAGTTATTGAGGCTTTTCCCATAAACCGAGGCCTCTGAGGGTCTTCCCCCAACATGGCTCCCACCCACATATTATTCAGCCTCGAGACCTTGGAGTCATCCTTGACTCCTCTCTTTCCCTCCCATCCACATACGAGTCAAACCCTAAGAGGTCCACCTTCAAAAGAATATGCCGAACCACTTCTCACTCCTTCTGCTGACACCACATCCTTTCCTGCATCAGATGACTTTGGAAGTCCCCTCACTGGTCTTCCTCCTTCCATTGTGACCACCCCATGCTAACCTGCTCCCAACACAGTAGCGAGCAGAGTCATGTTAAAGTAGAAACTATATCTCATCTCCCCTCCATTCCAAAGACTGTCATGGTTTCCCACCACACTTAGGGTAAAATCCTAACTCCTCATCAGGATCTACAAAGCCCAACACAACCTGGGTCTATCATCTCTGACCACTCTCCTCCTCTCTCCAGCCACCAAGATCTTCTTGCTGTTTCAGAAGCAAGCCACAGGGACTTTGCACTGTCCACTCCCTCTGCCTGCAACACGCTTCCCCGCCCTTTCTTGCTGGTGGCTTTACTCATCATTCTTCTCTTTGCTCAGTTGTACTTTCTTGGGGAAGATGATTCTGACATGTATCAATTATTATTATTTGAAACAAAGTCTCACTCTGTCACCCGGGCTAAAGCACAACATCGTGATCTTGGCTCATTGCAACCTCCACCCTCTGGGCTCGAGCGATCCTCCCACCTCAGCCTCCTGAGTAGCTAGAACCACAGGTGTGCACCACCATGCCCTGGTAATTTTTTTTTTATTTTTAGTAAAGACAGGGGTTTCACCATGTTGCCCAGGCTGGTCATGAATCAATTATTACAATGGGGCTGGAAACATGATTTTTATTACTTTTTTTTTTTTAGAGATAGGGTCTCTCTCTGTTGCCCAAGCCAGAGTGCAGGGGCATGATCACAGCTCACTGCAGTCTTAGCCTCCCCAGGCTCAAGCAATCCTCCCACCTCAGCCTCCCAAATAGCTGGGACTACAGGTGTGCACTACTATATCTGGATAATATTTTTTAGTGGTAGCAGACAGGAGGGTCTCACTATGTTTCTCAGGCTGGTCTTGAACTTCTAGGGGCAAGTGATCCATCCACTTCAGTCTCCCAAAGTGCTGGTATTACAGGGACAAGCCACCACTCCTAGCCATGATTTTTAATTCTCCCAATTCCTTTACAAGGATTAGTTAACTCCCTAACAAAGAACTTTCCTCCTTCACTTCTCCCTTTCTCTTTAGAAATGCTATGGACTCACGGTTTTTATTCTCCAGTCTGCGACATTCAATTACATCCTTTTTTTTGAGACAAAGTCTCGCTCTGTCACCCAAGTTGGAGTGCGGTGGTGCAATCTTGGCTCACTGCAACCTCTGCCTCCCGGGTTGAAGCAATTCTCCTGCCTCAGCCTTCTGAGTGGCTGAGACTACAGGTGCGTACCACCATGCCTGGCTAATTTTTGTATTTTTAATACAGATGGGGTTTCATCATGTTGGCCAGGATGGTCTCGATCTCTTGACCTCATAATCTGCCTACCCAGGCCTCCCAAAGTGCTGGGATGACAGGTGCGAGCCACTGCGCCTGGCCCAGTTACATACTTTTTACCAATGCCCAGATTTCCCCTAATTTAGCCTGACCACTCTATTTAAAAGAGTAGCCCCTAGCCTCCAACTCAGTCATTCCGCATCCCAGTACCCAGTTTAGTTCTTTCTCATGGAACACATCATTATTTCTAAAATGATATTTTTCATTTACTTCTTTATTATCTGTCTCTAGACAAATAGGGTATAACCTTCATGTGGCCAAAGATATTGTCAGTCTCACTGTGATATTCCCAGAATCCAGAATCATGCCTGTTACAGAGCAGGAATTCAATAAATGTGAAGCAAAACCAAGATGAAACCAGGAACAATGCCCCTAGATCAGGAACTGGCCAACTACATCCCACAGCCCCAATCTGGCCTGTCCCCTATTGTAATTTTTTTTTTTTTTTTTTGAAATGAAGTCTCCCTCAGTCACCCAGGCTGGGGTGCAGTGGCACGATCTCAGCTCATTGCAACCTCCAACTCCTGGATTCAAGCGATTCTCCTGCCTCAGCTTCCTGAGTAGCTGGGATTACAAGTGCATGCTACCATGCCCAGCTAATTTTTGTATTGTTAGTAAAGACGGGGTTTCACTATGTTGGCCAGGCTGGTCTCAAACTCCTGACCTCAAGTGATCTGCCTTCCTCAGCCTCCCAAAATGCTGAGACTACAGGCATGAGCCACTGCACCTGGCCTGTTGTAAATAAATTTGTATTAGCAAACAGCTCTGTCCATTCACTTAGGTATTTTCCTTGGTTGCTTTCACTACCACAGCCAACTTGAATAGTTCCATGAGAGAATGTATGGCCCGCAAAGCTAAAAATATTTACTATCTGGCCATTTCCAGAAAAAGCTTGCCAATTCCTGGTCTAGATCATTCCCAGTGCTAAATAGGACTGACCCTTCAGGATACCATTAGCATAGGGTCCCACTGGAGCAATTCAACTAGTCATTATTCATACATTTATTCAACAGATATTTATTGAGCACCTATTACATGCTGGGCACTGTGCTAGGTGTTTTGAATATTTATAGGGATGAACAAAATTAGGCAGGCTTCCTGCCGTTATGGAAGCTTCTAGGGGGTAGGGGAAACTAATATAATAACTACATTTTAAAAAATTTAAAATTTCAGGTGTGAAGAACCCTTACAAAGAGAGCCTTATGTGGTGCTTTGAGAAACTTTGATAGCGGTATTTTGCCCAAACTGGGATGGGGAGGACAGTCTAGGAAGACATCCTTCAGAACAGGACCCCTAGTGAACACTTCTGGTGAGTGAGGCAGACAGTGGTGTGTTGCAGGCAAGGATAGGACACAGAGAGCATGGGCACTCCATGCACTGAAAGATGGCCAGCGTAGATGAACTGCAACAGGAAAGAGGAGAATGTCCAGGGTGACTCTGGGGAGACAGCCAGGGTCACAGCATGCAGGGCCTTGCAGGCCACCTAAGAGCAGAGGCATAATGCTCTGCTCCCAGGGCAGGTAATGCTTGAGTGAAGGCTCAAATGATGAGAAAGAGCCAGGCAAAGGAAGACCACAGAGAGGCATGTTCCAGATAGAGGGAGAAGCCTGCATATTACACACTAATTCCAGAGGGGAAATATACCTTTGCAATAGAGAGGTCTGGTGTTACGTCTTTAGCCAAGGGCTCAAACCTGGCATCACCAAGTGGAGGGCAAAGAAATATGTGTTTCCTGGCATGATGCAATGTGAAAGATATGGCATCACCTTGAAGGATTCTTGCCAGAAATGTTTCACCCCAATCAAATCAAGCCTCTGAAACTAATTTTCAGGACAGAAGAATTACAGGGGACAGAGGAACAAGTTCAATCGACACCAAGAGGAAACTCTGGACAAATCCAAATGTGGGACATTCTACAAGACATCTGGCTGAGATTTTTCAAAAGTCAATGCCACGTGCTTCAACTTCAGAAGGAAGGATTTTAAGCCAATTTCATTTACAAGGGGAAGTAGGTTAGGTGTTATCTTGTGAACCAAATCTGACCCACTGCCTGTTTTTCTAAATAATGTTTTATTGGAATACAGCCATGTTCACTTGTTTACATACTGTCCATGGCTGCTTTTGTATGAAAACAGCAGAGTTAAGTGACTGCAGCAGAGATGGTATGGCCCGCAAAGCCAAAAATATTTGCTACCTGGACCTTTCTAGAAAATGATTACCAAACTTTGTTAAAGATTAAGGCTAAAAACACCTAGTGACCAGATGCAATGTGTAAGCATTAATTGTATCCAGGTTCAAGAAGAAAGCTATAAAAATATTTTTGGGCCAACTAGGAGAGTATGAATATGGACTATATATTCAATAATATTAGGCTCTATTGTTCATTTTTCAGGTGTGAAATGATATTATGATTATGTAGTAAAAGTTACTGTTCCTAGACAATGCACACTATTATTTAGGAGTGAAGTACCATGTAATCTACTTTTAGATGGTTATATACATACACATGCATGCACACACAGAAGGTGGCATCCTCAGTTACCCCTCAACTCATGCCAATATTTCCAAAATATGACGTGTACACTGCTGAGGCTCCCTGGGCTATTTTCAGGTAACAGAAGACAGTTTTCATTTTATTTTTATTTTTATTTTTTGCATTTACTGAAACCAAAGGACACTTTAATATTACGCTGGGTTCGATGGCTCAAACCTGTTTTTTGTTTGTTTGTTTGTTTGTTTGTTTGTTTTAGTTTCTTTGTTTTGTTTTTTTGTTTTAGAGATGGGGTTTCACCATGTTGGCCAGGCTAGTCTTGAACTCCTGACCTCAGATGATCCACCCGCCTCGACCTCCCAAAGAGCTGGGATTACAGGCTTGAGCCACCATTCCCAGCCATTGGCTCACACCTGTAATCCCAGCACTTTGGGAGGCCAAGGTGGGCAGATCATTTGAGGTCAGGTGTTCGAGACCAGCCTAGCCAACATAGCGAAACTGCATCTCTACTAAAAATATGGAAAAAAAAAAAAAAAAAAAAAAAAAGGCTGGGTACGGTGGCTCACACCTGTGATCCCAGCACTTTGGGAGGCTGAGGTGGGCAGATAATGAAGTCAGGAGTTTGAGACCAGCCTGACCAATATGGTGAAATCCCATCTCTACTAAAAATGCAAAAATTAGCCGGGCATGGTAGCATGCGCCTGTAGTCCCAGCTACTCAGGAGGCAAAGGCAGAATAGAAGAATTGCTTGAACCTGAGAGGCAGAGGTTGCAGTGAGCTGAGATCATGCCACTGCACTCCAGCCTGGGTGACAGAATGAGACTCTGTCTCCAAAAAATAAAATAGCCAGGCATAGTAGCACACACCTACAATCTTAGCTACTTGGGAGGCCGAGGGAGGAGAATCACTTGAACCTGGGAGGCGGAGGTTACAGTGAGCCAAGATGGTACAACTGCACTCCAGCCTGAGTGGCAGAGAGACTCTGTCTCAAAAAAAAAATAAATAAATAAAAATAAAAACAAAAAAAACCTTTAATATTAATTGCTGAAAGAGTAGATTTTAAATGTCTTCAATCCTCCAAAAATTAGTATGTGAGGTAATGAATTTGGTCTTCTTAACTTTTAAGTTCAGGGGTACAAGTGCAGGTTTGTTACATAGGTAAATTTGTTTCATGGGTGTTTGCTATACAGACTATTTCATCACCCAGTACCTAGTACCCATTAGTTATTTCTCCTGATTCCCTCCCTCCTCCCACCCTCCACCCTCTGAAAGGGTGTGTTATTCCCTTCTATGTGTCCATGTGTGCTCAGTCATTTAGCTCCTACATGTAAGTGAGAACATGCAACAGCTTTCACTTTAATAGTTATGTATTTATTCTTCTGATTACTCTCCATTTCCGATAAAAGATACTGGCTTCCCACTTACTGTAGAAATATAAAGTCTTCACTTCAAATAAATGTATTTAAGTTTAAAGCAATATGAGGCAACTAAAAAAGAAATACGAAGCAGATACTATTATAAGTGGGTATACAGGCAAGGCAACAACCAAGAAAGGCTGAATTTGGAAAACCACTTTGCCTTCAAAGCACTGATCACAGTCCACGATTACCTTGGGGTTTTTTTTTGTTTTGTTTGTTTTTTACAGACGGAATCTCACTCTGTCACCCAGGCTGTAGTACAGTAGTGTAATCATAGTTCACTGCAGCCTCAACCCCCCGGGCTCAAGCAATCTTCCCACCTCAGTCTTCCTAGCTGGGACTTCAGGGATATGCCACCACCATGCCTGGCTAATGTTTTCGGCTTTGTAGAGAGAGGGCGTCCCTCTGTGTTGCTCAGGCTGGTCTCAAACTCCAGGCCTTGAGCCATCCTCCCACCTCCACCTTCCAAAGTGCTGGGATTACAAGCATGAGCCACCACATCCAGCCAAAGATTACCTTGTTTTAATAAACAAGAACAACATCTGTTTACTGTCCATTCTTCTCTCATTAGATTGCAAGCTCTAAAAACAACATAGGCCCCTTGATGTTCTCATGTGATGTCACACACCAGCATAGTGCCCAGCACACCACAGGCAATCAATACACGTCTGAAGGCAGAGTGATGAAAGTACCATCCTCAACCAGAATCCCTATCATCAGACCAAGTAACAGCTATTCACAGGGAGTGTGGCATTGCTCATCTCCCTCCAACCACAGCATACACTATGACACTTGATTCCTGAAACCCAGGATAATCCTAATAAGCATGCATATTTTAACATTTCTAAATAAAAGTTCAAGCTGGCCGGGTGGGGCAGCTCATGCCTGTAATCCCAACACTTTGGGAGGCTGATCACTTGAGCTCGGAAGTTCAAGATCAGCCTAGGCAACATGGTGAAGCTTCATTTTTATTTAAAAACACAAAAAACTTAGCAGGGTGTGGTGGCATATACCTGTAGTCCCAGCTACTCAGGAGGCTGAGGTGGGAGGATCGCTTGAGCCTGGGAGGCTGAAGTTGTGATGAGCTGAGATCGCGCCACTGCACTCCAGCCTGGACGACAGAGCTAGACTCTGTCTCAAAAAAAAAATAAAAAATCAAGCTGACAAATTACTGAATGAGACATATGAGGACTCTGTGAGACTTTCTACACAAAGACTTTTGCAGATTCAAAAAAAAAGCACTTTGTCTGAGGCTACCTGGCTACATTTCTGAATGAGAGGTTATCGTTCCTGCATTTTCCTTCAGGAAATACAGTCTCTGCATATGTAGAGGACCTATCCTTGCCTATCGCTCCTGGGGCAGCTGAAGATTCCAGGGAGAGCTAAAACAAGTCTACTGCTGACTTCGAGGTCAGACTCTCCCAGGTAAATGCAGACCGCTAGCAAAGAGGGCACTGCCGGTGGATTTCACGTTTCTTCTGGCATCATCATGAGCCTAGAGACCCGGATTGCTTCCAACACTCCGTTCTTTTAAATTTAGTTTCCTCTTATATTTTCTTTACTAATGCAAACTTTTGAAGAAGATATTGCTTTGGGGAGATTTATAACAGCTGCAAAGATCTCTATTAACCATCCTTTATCAGTGAGATAAAGACCAGCTGTTTCACTAATTGCCCTTAACTGCTTGGGCTTGGTTATTAATGAATGCCCTCGCCTTGAGTTCAAACAGCTTAATTAGCTAAAGTTAAGTGTTCCCAATAAATTTACTAACCTATGATAAGCTTTCTTTTAATAGGAAATGTGTAGTTCTTAATTGAACAGAATAATTTACAACTCCACGTCTATTATAAGTAATGGTTGCCCAGTTACCATGTTACCTAATTAGGTGACAGTGAAGTTCCTCTAAAGGAGAACGGAGGGTACAGCTGAACATGCCCTTGGACAAACCAATTTGTTAGCAGCTCATCAGGAGTAGGGCTATGGGCAGACCATGGCACTGGAATCCAGGTCAGAATCTCCTCTCTGCCTTGCAGAAGGCTCCTCCTGCCTCATCTGTAAAATGGGAACCTAACTCTCTGAGGGGCTTCTGGGGAGTAGATTGGATAGCATTTGCAATCATTTAAATGAAGAATAAAAAGACAAGTTAAGACCCCCTTTTAATACCTCTAGGGGCTGGGCATGGTGTGTCATGCCTGTAATCCCAGCACTTTGGAAGCCTGAGGCAGGAGGATCACTTGAAGCCAGGAGTTTGAGACCAGCCTGCGCAACATAGAGAGACCACATCTCTAGGAAATAAGAATCATCTGGCCGTGGTGGCGCACACCTGCAGTCCTAGCTACTCGGGAGGCTGAGGCAGAAGGATTGCTTGAGACCAGTAGATCAAGGCTGCAGTGAGCTATGATTGCACCTCTGCACTCAAGCCTAGGGACAGAGAGAGGCCGTGTCTTACATACATACATACATACACACACACACACACACACACACACACACACACATATCTCTAGGGTCACATTTATTTTATTTTTTTAGAGACACGATCTCGCTCAGTCAGCCAGGCTGAAGTGCAGTGGCATGATCTCAGCTCATTGCAGCCTGAACCTCCCAAAGTCAAGCCACCCTCCTGCCTTAGCCCCCCAAGAAACTGGGGCTACAGGCATGTGCCACCATGCCCAGTTAATTTTTTGTATTTCTCATAGAGGCGGGGTTTTCCCATGTTGCCCAGGCTGGTCTCAAACTTCTGAACTCAGGCAGTTCACCCACCTCAACCTCCCAAAGTGCTGGGATACAGGGGCAAGCCACCATACCCAGCGAGTCACATTTATATATGCAAAATTATTCCAGTAAATTAGTCTGGATAACAAGCACAAAAACAAACTGCTCTAGCATAATCTGGAGAAAGCATCCAGCAAACCCAGATTGGGGAACTTTCTACAGGACATCTGGCCAGTGCACCTTGACTGTCAAAGCCATAAAAAATAGGCCAGGTGTGGTGGCTCACACCTGTAATCCCAGCACTTTGAGAGGCCAAAGCAAGTGAATCACCTGAGGTCAGGTGTCCAAGACTAGTCTGGCCAACATGGCAAAACCCCGTCTCTACCAAAAAAAAAAAAATACAAAAATTAGCCAGGCATGGTGGTGCATGCCTGTAATCCCAGCTACTCAGAGGCTGAGGCATGAGAATTGCTTGAACCTGGGAGGCGGAGTTTGCGGGGAGCTGAGATCATACCACTGCACTCCAGCCTGGGTGACAGAGCAAGACACCATCCAAAAAAAAAAAAAGCCATAAAAAGTAATGAAAAACTGTCACAGACCAGAGATGACTGAGGATTCATACCAACAAAATGCAATGTGGCACCCTGGATTGGATCCTAAACCAGAAACAGAACATGAATGGAAAAACTGGTAAAAGCCACATAAAGTCTGGAGGTTAGTTATGAGCAATGCAGCAGTGCGCATCTCTGAGTTTAGACAAAAGTGCCATGGTGATATAAGGTGTTTGCAGAGGGAGGAACTGTGGTAGGGGTCGGGGATGATTTAGCAATCAGGCTAAGCAGGTCATACTTTGAATTTTGCCATAGTTGAGGACTGTACACTTAATCCAAGCACAGCGATTTTAATAGTTCATCTGAAAGGATACCAGCTGTTAATTACGTTGGCTATTATTATCTGTCTAATGGATAAAACCTTATTAGACCTAGAAAAATAAAAATTATTTGCTCAAAGTCATATTGCTGACCAGGCACAGTGGCTCACATCTGTAATCCCAGCACTTTGGGAAGCTGAGGCAGGAGGATCACCTGAGCCCAGGAATTCAAGATAAGCCTGGTCAACATAGA
This sequence comes from Alouatta palliata, assembly GCA_004027835.1. NCBI lineage: Eukaryota > Metazoa > Chordata > Mammalia > Primates > Atelidae > Alouatta > Alouatta palliata. The sequence goes on along the minus strand of PVKV010017642.1, from coordinate 5,347 downwards.
GAGATCCAATCACTACAAACACACACACACACACACACACAAACACACACACACAAACACACACACACACACACAAACACACACACACACAAACACACACACAAACACACACAAACACACACACACACACAAACACACACACACACACACACACACACACACAATTGCCAGATGTGGTGCCTGTAGTCCCAATTGCTCAAGAGGCTGAGGTAGGAGGATCAGTTGAGACCAGGAGGTCGAGACTGCAGTGAGCCATGATCACACCACTGCATTCCAGCCTGGGAGACAGAGTGAGACCCTGTCTCTAAAAAATTAAATAAATAAATAAATAAAATCACATCACTATTATGAGTATCATTTGTACATCATAAATTCCACCATCACACATCTGGGCACAGCCTTGAACTTTTTCAAAAAACCTTTTGCATCATCCAGTGAAATTGTCACACAAGCTGTATTAGTCCATTTTCATACTACTGTAAAGAATGACCCAAGACTGGGTAATTTATAAAGGAAAGAGGTTTAATTGACTTACAGTTCAGCATAGCTGGGGAGGCCTCAGGAAGCTTACAATCATGACGGAAAGCAAAAAGGAAGCAAGGCAACTTCCTCACGAGGTGGCAGGAAGGAAACGTGCTAAGCGAAGGAGGGGGAATAGACCCTTATAAAGCCATCAGATCTCGTGAGAACTCACTGACTATCGTGAGAACAGCATGGAGGAAACCACTCCCATGACTGAATTACCTCTACCTGCTCTCTCCCTTGACAGGTGTGGATTATGGGGATTACAATTCAAGATGAGATTTGGGTGGAGGCACAGAGCCTGACCATATTACAAGCCCTGGGACAACAATAAGACAGGAATTTTGATCTCCATTTCTCTGATGAAGCCCAGGTAATTTGGGTTTTTTTCTTTTTCTTTTTTAGCTCAGTCCTCCCTCCTTCCACATCAGACCACCCTTCCTCTCTCTGTTAGCCTTCATTGACAATTTTGAATATATCCTTCCAAATTTGTCTCTATACTCATATAATCACACACCAATATATGTATTTACACACTCTACAATACATAGCCATTTGTCATTTTATGCACGCTTCCGCGGTTCCCATTTCCTCATTCTGCAATATGCCATGGAAATCCCTCCAAGGCATCTGGTATTGCTCTAATTCATCGTTTTTTAATAGTGGCAGAAAATTCCATGGTGTGGATGTCCTATAATTTATTCAATCATTAACGAGCATTCACTCGCTTCCCCGTCTTTGGCTACCACAAACAGTGCTGCAATACACGTCCTTTCTGCAAACGTCCTTATGTACTGTGGCTTTTATGTCTATGAGATAGAGTCCCAGCATTGGGATTATTGGCTCAAAGAGTATATATATTCTTCTTTATCTATTTTTAAAAGAGCAAAGCAAGAGAATAGGATAGTGGATACCTCTGGAGAAGCATAGAGAAGGCAGAGAAAATGGGCTAGAAAGAAGCTTCCAGGTGGTTTCAACAGCATTGGTGATGATGCCATTCTTAGGTTGGAAGTGGCTTCATTTTATTATTTTTCTATATAACTTACATGTATGTTATTACCTGTATTATTTGCTACATATTCAGTGCTACGTAATTTCCAAAAATCTGTATATTTTATTTTAATCAATGCGGCCAACACAACTGAAATAATTCTCATCTCCATCAACAATATAAGTGAGATTAGTCTTTCCCATTTTTTTCCCAGCCTGAGAAGGACATCTCACTGTTACTTTAATTTACGTTTCTCTGACACTGGTGAGTTTGATCATCTTTAATAAATGTGTCATTCATTCCAATGAACATAAGTGACATTTTAAATTATCTACAAACCTTTCTCCTTAAGTAAAAAGGGGAAGGCTGATATTCAGCCTTTTCATCTTACCCCTCTAAAAGATAAAGCTCAGAGTTTTTAAATGCCACAACAACAGAAAAATAATCAACATGAATTGGTTTTCTTTTATCTAAAGTTCAAGATGCCATGACATCAAGAAGCTTGATGACATGCATTCCCATCAGGGAAATCCCCAGCTGGGACTTCAAATTCCCTAAATCTCTGGGCACAAATGTTTCTTTCCTATGAGAATCAGTGAGACTAGGAGATCATGGCCCTCTGCGAGGTGTGTCTTTTGCAGAATGAGCGGCTGTCTGGCCACACTGTGGGAGAGCATGGAACCTTGCACCTATATAGCCTGGCTGGTCTCTCCTACCCTTCCTTTCTTTCTTCCCTCCCTTACAGGTCCTTACCCTGATCTGTAAGTTGACATTTTCACAAAACTGGAATCAAGCTCAACTCCTATCTCTGCACCTTCCTTTTCTCACTTTATAGCACATCATGGGCATGTCTTTGGAAAAATACTCAGAGAACTAATGTGTTTTTAATAGCCACATAACATCGCATAGTATAGCTATATCAAATTTTATCCCGTCATTTGCTGTTGATGGACATTCAGGTCGTTTCCAATATGTTCTGATTTTCATTGTTACAAACAGCGTGGTAATATATTTTCTTGTGTGTGCATTTTTTATTGTTCTAGGTCAGATTCTTTCCCCTTCAACTACATATATTTAACCTTTTCACCATATCTTCTTTTATATAAAATGTTATCGGCTGTTTTTTCAGCTGGTTGGTTGGTTGGTTGATTGGGTTTCTTTGGGCAAAACTTAAGGGGCTGAGAATGAAAAGGGGAACTTCATTGTAGCACAAGGTTCTTTATCTGTCTTCCACATAACAATCACTTGTAATTTTATAGCTAGAATGTAATTTGTAGAGTTTCCCCTCCTTCTGATCAACTGATTCAGTTGCTCTTTTTCTTCCCTCCTGAAATTAGCTATTACAGAGCCATAATATAATTTTTTAAATTTCAAATTATCTTTGAACAAGTGATTTCCTATTGCTATTTGTAGGCAAGAAGTTGAATCTGATATGAACCCTGCCTGAGATTAATTTACAGTGTTATAGGAGGATTATGACATATATAAATGAGTACAATCTTAAAAAGGTAAATATCACAATATAAATACCACCTCATGGAATTCAGAGATAAGGGAGATCTCATTTTAGACAGAGAGATAGAAAGGCAGCTGGAAAGACTTGGCTTTCGAGTTAGGCCTTGGGGCACTCGTCCAATTTTGATATATGGAAACAGGTGGAAGTAAAAGAATTAGAAAAGAAGGGAGCAACAATGTATCTTTATGTGATATTATGATTTATAATAAGAAATATACATGTCTTTATCTCCGGTTCCTGGCAGATAGTGCCTAAATCCCTTGCAATTTCCTGGGCAGTAGAGATGCTAGCATCTTCCGTTCTAATATTTGGTCTTTTACACTGGTTCCTGCCACAAGGCTCCCAATCCCTTGGAATTACCTGAGTGATGGGAGCATCTCTTCTTCTAAACTGGGAACCCTCAATGGGGCTTCTGGGTGGGGGCTGGTCACCGGAAGGGCGAAGCTAGCAACAGAAGCTTGGAACTTTCAGCCCCACTCCCATCCTCTGGGAAGGGGAAAGAGGCTGGAAATTGACTTAATAATCAATCATGCATATGTGATAAAGTCTCCACAAAAATCAAGGGATTTGAGGATCTTCTGGTTTCTGAACACAAGGACAGTGTCTCACCCATAAAGGGTGTATTAGTCTGTTCTTACACTCCTAAGAAAGATATAACCCAAACTGGGTAATTTATAAAGGAAGGAGGTTTAATTGACTCACAGTTCCACATAGTTGGGGAGGCCTCACAATCATGGTGGAAGGCAAAGAAAGAGCAAAGCCGTATCTTACATGGTGGCAGGCAAGAGAGCTTGTGCAGGGAAACTCCCTTTTATAAAACCATCATATCTCATGAGACTTATTCCCTATCACAAAAATAGCATGGGAAAAACTTGTCCCCATGATTCAATTACTTCCCACTGGGTCCCTCTCACAACATGTGGGGATTATGGGAGCTACAATTCATGATGAGATTTGGGTGGACTATATCAGAAGGCATGGACTCTCCATACCCTGGATCCCCATACCTTGCCCTGTGCCTCATCTTATTCATCTGGCTGTTCATCTGTATCATTTGTAATATCCTTTATAATAAATGGGTAAACATTAAGTATGGTGCTTTCCTGAGTTCTGTGAGCCACTCTAGCAAATGATTAGGGAGAGAGTAGTGGGAAACTTCCAATTTATAGTCTGTTGCTCAATTCCAGAGGCCCAGACTTGCTATTGGCATCTGAGATGGGGGTAGTCTTGTGGGACTGAGTCCTTATCTTGTGGGATCTGATTCTAACTCCAGGTAGATAATGTCAGAATTGAACCAAATTAGAGGATACCCAGTTGTTGTCCATGGGAGTACTGACATGTGAGGAAAACCCCAATCATATGGTCACAGAAATGCATTGAGTTGTGTAAGCGTGGTAGGAGAACACAGTCAATTTGCTTTTTTTTTTTTTTTTCCTATTACCCACATTCCTTTTTAAATTTCTGGCCAGGAATAAAATCAAATAACCCAGGGGGAGGATCCAAGATGGCGGATTAGACACAACTCCAGCGCACAACTCCCAGCGAAAGAGACACAGAAACCCAGAGATCTCCTAGCTCCAATCGAGGTACCAGGTGCATTTCAATGGGTCTGGTCCGAGGGTGAACAAAGCCCACTCAGGGCAGACCGAGGCGGGGAGGGATGCTGCTTCACCCAGAAAGTGCATCTGACTGGTGAGTCGGAGGCTCCACCTCTGGCGCTCTGTTCCAGATACAACGCTTCCCCCAAAGCCTCAGCAATACACAGAACAGGGGATCTTTGCCAGTCAAGCACTGGGAATTACAAGTACAGAGTTGAATAAGAGTCTGCAGACTGAGCTATCGCCCCCTCCCCTCGCCCAGAGAGAGAGGGAGTTGTAAGTGGGAGCAGCTGGGTGGCCCCTACCACACGACCAGAGAGAGAGAAAGCTGAAAGGGAGAGACTGCTGGGTGCAGCTGGGCGGGTCCCTAACCTCCCCCACAAACTCCAGAGAGCTGAAGCTGTGACTCTAGTGGGTTGTGTAGCCAGTGCCACAGTCTGAGATGAACCCTGAATGATCCAGCCCAGTATAGGAAGGGCACAACCCACCACTAGAGGGGTGGGACTAGGCTACATGTTTTTTTTTTTGTTTTTTTTTTTTAATATATATACTTTTTATTGCATTTTAGGTTTGGGGGTACATGTGAAGAACATGCAAGATTGTTACATAGGTACACACATGGCAGTGTGATTTGCTGCCTTCCTCCCCATCACCTGTATCTGTTATTTCTCCCCATGCTATCCCTCCCCAACTCCCCACCCCCTGCTGTCCCTCCCCTTT
>PVKV010017641.1:0-47099 GCA_004027835.1 Alouatta palliata | reverse complement strand
AGTGGCGTGACCTCGGTTCACTGCAACCTCCGCCTCCCGGGTTCAAGCAATTCTCCTGCCTCAGCCTCCCCAGTAGCTGGGACTACAGGCACGCGCCACCACGCCCAGCTAATTATTATTTTTTTTTTTTGTATTTTTAGTAGAGATGGGGTTTCACCATGTTGGCCAGGATGGTCTCGATCTCTTGACCTCGTGATCTACTCACCTCGGCCTCCCAAAGTGCTGGGATTACAGACGTGAGCCACTGCACCCGGCCTGTCTAGTGTATTTTTAAGTTATAAAGCATAACAAAGCGATCACTTCTGAAACAATTGCCTGCATTGAGAGAGAGAACATTGTCTTATCACTGATGTTACCCCATGTGCATCTTCTAGATCTCAAACTACTGACTCAGTCTCCAAAATAACTAATTCCTAGTATCTTGTGATTAAAATGTGTGCTTTTAAAAGCATATTTTACCACATATGTATGTGTTCCTAAACAATATATTGTTCAGCTTGTTTTTGAGCTTTGTAAAAGTGGTATCATCTTATATGAAGTGTTTTGTGACTTTCCATTTTTCATCATTTCTTTTATAGGATTCATGTGTATTTTGGCATATAGCTAGAGTTCCTTAATTATTGTTTTCTACAATAATTGAGTGTGTGAATATACCATAGCATTTATCTAATATCCTGTGTTTCAGCACTTAGGTAATTTTGTTTGTGTTTGTTGCTTTTGTAACCAGTGCTAGTATAAACATTCTTGCATATCTACTAGGGTATATGTGCAATGCTTTCTGTAGAAAGTGGAGTGAGATTGCTGAGTGGTAATGTAAGTGCATATTTAAATTTGTGTTATAATTCCAAATTACTTTCCAAAGAGTTTAAACCAAATTATTACAGATGTAGGGGCTTCTACATAAAACCTACTTTAGCTGACAATAATATTGTTATAGCAGCTTTCCTTGGTTTAGTGTTTGGTGGTATGTAATTTTAACATTGTACATTCTACATTTTCAGCATGTGTATTTAAAGAAGATATAGGTGGATTTTTCTTAAATTTAAACTTTATTATAGATACAGGGGGTACATGAGCAGGTTTATTACCTGGGTATATTGTGTGATACTGAGGTTTTGGGTATAAATTCTGTCACTCAGGTAATGAGCATATTACCCAATAGGTAGGTTTTCAACCTATATGATATGGTTTGGCTGTGTCCCTACCCAAATCTCATCCTGAATTGTAACTCCCACTATTCCCACATGTGGGAGAGACCTGGTGGGAGGTAGGTGAATCATGGGGGCAGGTCTTTCCCCTGCTGTTCTTGTGATAGTGAATAAGTCTCATGAGATTTGATGGTTTGTGCAGGAGTTGCCCTACACAAGTTCTCTTCTCTTGTCTGCTGCCATGTGAGATGTGCCATTCACCTTCTGCCATTATTTATGAGGCCTCCCCAGCCACATGGAACTGTGAGTCCATTAAATCACTTTCTTTTGCAGATTGCCCTGTCTTGGGTCTGTCTTTATCAGCAGCATGAAAATGGACTAATACACCATGCTTCCCTCCCTCACTCCCCCATTTAGTGGTTTATACTGTCTATCTCATGTTTATGTTCTTGTGCATTCAATATTTAGCTCCCACTTATAAGTGAGAAAATACAGTATTTGGTTTTCTTTATTATTTCCAGTATTATTTTGCTTAAGATTATAGCTGCCCGCTGCATCTATGTTGCTGCAAAGAACATGATTTCATTCTTTTTTATGGCTGTGTAGTATTTCCTGGTATATATGTACCACATTTTCTTCCAATCCACTGTTGATGGGCATCTAGGCTGATTTCACATCTTTGCTATTGTGAGTAGCACTGTGATGAACATATGAGTGCATGTGTCTTTTTTTTTTTTTTATAGAAATATTTCCTTTCTTTGAGGTATATACCTCATAATGCGATTGCTGGGTTGAATGGTAGCTCTGTTTTAAGGTCTTTGAGAAATCTCCAGACTGCTTTCCACAGTGGCTGAACTAATTTACATTCCCATCAATAGTGTATAAGCATTCCCTTGTTTCCACAGCCTCACCAGCATCTGTTATTATTTGACATTTTGATAGTTGTTCTGACTGGTATGAGATGGTATCTCATTGTGGTTTTGATTTTCATTTCTCTGATGATTGTGGTATGAGCATTTTTGCCTGTTTGTTGGCTGCTTGTATACCTTATTTTGAGAAATTCCTGTTCATATCCTGATATGGTTTGGCTGTGTTGCCACCATAAATCTCATCTTGAATTGTAATCACCATAATCCCCATAATCCTCACATGTCAAGGGAGAGACCAGGTAATTTAATCAGGGGGCGGTTCCCCCCATGCTGTTCTTGTGATAGTGAGTGAGTTCCAGTGAGACCTGATCGTTTTATAAAGTTTGGTAATCTGCCTGCATTCATTCTCCTTCCTTCCATCTCTTGAAAAAGGTGCCCTGCTTCCCCTTTGCCTTCTGCCATGATGTTTCCTGAGGCCTTCCCAGCCATATTGAACTGTGAGTCAGTTAAATACCTTTCCTTTATAAATTACCCAGCCTCAGGCAGTTCTTGATAGCAGTGTGAAAATGAACTAATAAATGGCCTTTGTCCATTTTTTAATGAGGTTTTTTTTTTTGCTTGTTGATGTGTTTAAGTTCCTTACAGATTCTGGAAATTAGATCTTTGTCAGTTGTGTATTTTGTGAATATTTTGTCCCATTCTGTAGGTTGTCTGCTTACTCTGTTGATAGTTTTTTTTTTTTTTTTTTTTTTTTTTTTTTTTTTTTTTTTTTTTTTTTTTTTTTTTTTTTTTTTTTTTTTTTTTTTTTTTTTTTTTTTTTTTTTTTTTTTTTTTTTTTTTTTTTTTTTTTTTTTTTTTTTTTTTTGCTGTGCAGAAGATCTTTAATTAGGTCCCAGTTGACAATTTTTTCTCTTTTTTTTTTTTTTTGCAATTGTTCTTGACTTAGTCATAAATGCTTTCCCAAGGCAGATGTCCAGAATGATGTTTCCTAGGTTTTCTTCTATGATTCTTATACTTTGATGTCTTACACCTAAATCATTAACCCATCTTGAGTTGGATTTTTGTAAGTGGTAAAAGAGAGGGGTCCAGTTTCATCCTTCTGCATATGGCTATACAGTTATCCTAGCACTGTTTATTGAATAGGGAGTCCTTTCTCTACAACTTGTTTTCATTGGCTTTGATGAAGAGCAGATGGTTGTATGTGTGTGGCTTGATTTCTGGGTTCCCTATTCTGTTCTATTGGTCTATGTGTCCGTTTTTGTACCAGTGCCATGCTGTTTTGGTTAGTGTGGCCTTATAGTATTATCTGAAGTCAGGTAGTGTTATGCCTCCAGCTTTGTTCTTTTCACTTATGATTACTTTGGTGGCTATTTGGCTTCTTTTTTGGTTCTTACAAATTTTAGAATAGTTTTTCTAGTTCTGTGAAAAATGACATGGGTAATTTGATAGAAATAGCATTGAATCTGTAGATTGCTTTGGGCAGTATGGCCATTTTAATGATGTTGCTTTTTCCAGTCCATGAGCATGGAATGCTTTTCCATTTGTATTATCTCTGATATTTTTCTGTAGTGCTTTGTAGTTATTTTTATAGAAATATTTCACCTTCTTGATTTATGTGTTATTAGGTATTTCAATTTTTTGTGGCTATTGTAAATGAGATTGATTTGACTTGACCCTCAGCTTGAGCATTATTAGTGTATAGAAATGCTACTGATTTTTGTACGTTGATTTTGTATCCTGAAACTTTAGTTTGAAGTTGTTGATCAGTTCTAGGAGCCTTTTGGTAGAGTCTTTAGGGTTTTCCAGGTATAGAATCATATGTTCAGTGATGAGAGGTACTTTGTCTTCTTTTCCTATTTGGATGCTTTTTATTTCTTTCTCTTGCCTGATTGCTCTGGCTAGGACTTCCAGCACTATGTTGAATAGGAGTGGTGACAGTGAACATCCTTGTCTTGTTCCAGTCCTCAAGGGGAATGGTTCCAGCTTTTGCCCATTCAGTATGATGTTGGCTTTGGGTGTGTCATAGATGGCTCTCATTATTTTGAGGTATGTTCCTTCAATGCCTGCTCTGTATAGGGCTTATCATGAAGACATTGAATTTTATCAAAAGCTTTTTCTGTGTTTATTGAGATGATACTACATTTTTGTTTTTGCTTTTAATTATAAGTGGTAGTTCACATTTATTGATTTGCTCATGTTGAACCAGTCTTGCATCCCAGGAATAAAGCCTAATTAATTGTGAATTAATTTTTTGATGTGTGGCTGAGGTGTTTGTTTGTTTTTTTCATCTTTAAAATTAGGGACATTGGCCTGTAGTTTTCTTTTCCCTTTGTGTCTCTGCCAGACTTTGGTATCAGGCTGATGCTGGCTTCATAGAATAAGTTAGAAAGGAGACCCTCCTCTTTATTTATTTATTTTTTTGGAATAGCTTCAGTAAAATTGATACCAGTTCTTTGGACATATGGTAAACTGAATTTGCCTGTGAATCTGTCTGATACAGGGCTTTTCTCTGCAGGTAGACATTTTATTACTGATTCAATTTCAAAACACTTGTTATTGGTTTGTTCATGTTTTCATGTTCTTCCTTGTTTAATCTTGAGGAGTTGTGTGTTTTCTGGAACTTATCCATTTCCTCTAGATTTTCTATTTTGTGTGCATAGAGGTGTTCATAATAGACTCTGAGGATCTTTGGTATTTCTGTGGAATCAGTTGTAATGCCATCTTTGTTATTTCTGATTGCATTTATCTGGGTCTCCTCATTTGTTTTTTGTTGTTAATCTAACTGTTGCATTCTGTAACAGTCATAGGTATTTTCTCCTTCAATACTGCCTCTCCTCCATTCTTTCTATTATCTCTTCTAGGGTTCTCATTAAATCTTATTTATTCTTTGTTTCTTTTATCCTCTCTTTTATGGTTTTATTTACCTTGTATTTCTTGGTAATTCCTTTTTCCATTGAATTTGCATTTTAATAACTATATTTTTTTGTTTCTTAAGTTCTGTTTGATTCTTTTTTACCTGGTCATTTTAATAGTCTTTTTTCCCTTATTTTCAGTTCATAATTTAATTTGTTAACTTTTCATACTTATTTTTTAATGTTACTTTTCTAATAATTTTAATTTTCATTATATCATTGATTTTTTTTGTTGTTTTTCTGCCATTGTTTTGCTTTGTTTTGTTTTAACTAATTGTGGCTTTTTCTTTGTAGAGCTGATAATTTTTATTGTGATTTTATGTTTGGTTAAACTTAATCTATGGAAATGAATTTTCTCCAGAAAGGATTTATGTTTGTTTCTTCTTGCTTCCAATGAGTACTGCCGACTTAATATTCCTTTCCTCCTTTCTGAGGCTGTCAGAGTCATATACCTCAGGTGTAGGTCCTTCATATTGCAGAGCCTGTGGATATCTCCTCCAGTCCCAATGATTCAGTCATCGTAAGGCAATTATCCTTGGAATCCTTATAGCTTACCTTTCTGATTCCAGTTTATTGTTTATTATGATCTTCACTGCTATTATTAATCTTATTAGCTCATAGATATTTTCTTTATTTACTTGTGGGTATAATATGTATTAGAAAGCTTTTCTAAATTTATGCTATATCTAATTTTTTTGTAGAAGAAAGACCTTTAGATCTAATCTTCCTTATTGCTAGTAGAAATCTCTAGGGTATCTTTAAAGAAAACAGTCTTTTATTGCCTCAAAAGACAGGTTCATTTCCTCCTTATGTTTTTATCACCTTACACTGCATCAGCTGGTGAAAACAATTAAAAAGTATTTGTTATGGTTATTTTATGTGTCAAATTGACTGAGCCAAAGGACATCCAGAGAGTTGGTTAAACATTGTTTCTGGATATGACTTTAAGGGTGTTTCTGAATGAGAAGAACATTTGGATTGATAGACTGAGAAAAGCAGGTTGCCCTCCCCAGTGTGGGTGGGCCTCATCCAATCTGTTGAAGACCCAAATAGAATAAGAGACTGAATAAAAAGGAATTCTGTCTTTCTGTCTGACTGTCTTTGAGCTGGGGCATTAGTCTTCTGCTGCCTTTGGCCTCAAACTCAGACTGGAATGTACTCCATCAGCTCTCCTGCTTCTCAGGCCTTTGGACTCAGACTGCAACCATCCCATCAGTTTTCCTCGTTCCAGATTTAGTCTCCATAATCATCTGAACCAATTTCTTATTAATAAACAAATTAATGCTTACCTATATGCTTACCTTTTGGTCCTCTTCCTCTAGAGAACCCTGACTTATAATACAATGTTCTAGAAAATATTGGCAATAGCAGACAATGTAAATCCTGTCCCAGCTTTTACTAGTAAGCACTTGAATATGGTTGTTGTATTAGTTCATTTTTGCACTGCTGATAAAGACATACCTGAGACTGGGCAATTTACAAAAGAAAGAGATTTAATGGACTTACGGTTCCACGTGGCTGGGGAGGCCTCACGATCCTGGTGGAAGGTGAAAGGCACATCTCACACTGTGGCATACAAGAGAAGAGAGAGCTTATGCAGGGAAACTCCTGTTTTTAAAACCATTAGATCTCATGAGACTTACTCACTATTATGAGAACAGTGTAAGAAAGACCTGCCCCCATGATTCAGTTACCTCCTACCTGGTCCATCCCACAACATGTGGGAATTCAAGATGAGATTTGGGTGGGGACATACCAAACCATATCATTCCATCCCTGGCCCCTCCCAAATCTTAACCTCACATTTTAAAACCAATCCTGCCTTCTCCCAAAGTCTCAGCTCATTTCAGCATTAACTCAAAAGTCCACAGTCCAAAGTCTCATCCAAGACAAGGCAAGTCCCTTTTGCCTATGAGCCTGTATAATCAAAAGCAAGTTAGTTATTTCCTGGATACAATGGGGGTATAGGTATTGCATAAATACACCCATTCCAAATGGGAGAAATTGGCCAAAACAAAGGGGCTACAGGACCCATGCAAGTCTGAAATCCAGCAGGGCAATCAAATCTTAAAGCTTCCAAATGATCTCCTTTTTATCCATGTCTCACATCCAGGTCATGCTGATGCAAGAGGTGGATTCCCATGGTCTTGGGCAGCTCTGCCCCTGTGGCTTTTCAGGGCACAGCCTCCCTCCTGGCTGCTTTCAAGGGCTGGTGTTGAGTGTCTGTGGCTTTTCCACACCTATGGTGTAAGCTGTTGGATTTACCATTCTGGGGACTGGAGGACAGAGGCTCTCTTCTCACAGCTCCAATAGGTGGTGCCCTAGAGGGACTCTCTGTGGGGGCTCCAACCCTACATGTCCCTTTTGCACTGCCCTAGTAGAGGTTGTCTGTGAAGGACCCGCCCCTGCAGCAAACTTCTCCCTGGGCATCCAGGTGTTTCCATATATCTTCTGAAACCCAGATGGAGGTTTCCAAACCCCAATTCTTGACTTCTGTGCACTTGCAGGCTAAACACCACCTAGAAGCTGCCAAGGCTTGTGGCTTGGACCCTCTAAAGTCATGGCCTGAGCTGTACCTTGGCCTCTTTTAGTCATGGCTGGAGTGGCTGGGACACAGGGCACCAAGTCCTAAGGCTGTGCACAGTACTGGGATCCTGGGGTGGCCCATGAAACCGCTATTCCCTTCTAGGCCTCCAGACAGTGATGGGAGGGTCTGCTGTGAAGACCTCTGACATGCCCTGGAGACATTTCCTCATTGTTTTAGGGATTAACATTTGGCTTCTTGTTACTTAGGCAAATTTCTGCAGGAGGCTTGACTTTCTCTTCAGAAAATGGAATTTTCTTTGCTGTCACATTGTCAAGCTGCAAATTTCCCTAACTTTTATGCTCTGCTTCCCTTATAAAACTGAATGCCTTTGACAGCACCCAAGCTGCTTCATGAATGCTTTGTTGCTTAGAAATTTCTTCCTCCAGATACCCTAAATTACCTCTCAAGGTCAGAGTTCCATAAACCTTTAGGACAGGAGCAAAATGCTGCCAGTCTCTTTGCTAAAACATAACAAAAGTACCTTTGCTCCAGTTCCTAACAAGTTCCTGATTTCCATCGGAGACCACCTCAGCCTGGACTTTATTGTCCATATCACTATCAGCATTTTGGGCAGAACGATTCAACAAATCTCTAGGAAGTTCCAAACTTTCCCACATTTTCCTGTTTTCTTCAGAGCCCTCCAAAGTGTTCCAAGCTCTGCCTGTTACCCAGTTTCAAAGTCACTTCCACATTTTCGGGTATCTTTCCAGCAACTCCCCACTCGACTAGTACCAGTTTACTGTGTCAGTTTGTTTTCACACTGCTGATAAAAGACATACCCGAGACTGGACAAGTGATGAAAGGAAAAGGTCTACTGTGAGGCAGACCTATTTTTTTGTGGTCAAACTCACTGAAGAAAATCCAGGAATGTGGAAGAAGATAAATGGTAATTAGTGTTCATTAGTTTCTGTGAGTCTATACTTAAATGGAGACTACCCTCAATTTTTCCAGGGAAGCAATTTCAGTGCTTTTCTATACACAGTTCTTGAGGAGGCATTCTATTATTAACAAATAAAATGGAGTGACTCACAAAATGCTGGAGTGTTTCTCTGTTGTGCATACTAACAGAAAATAAGAAATATGACTAATGACAAGAACTATGATCGAGGTATGCTGTTTATTAACATTTTCTCTCTCCCCACTTTCAATCTCTCCTCCCCTGCTAAATACAAATATTGGGTTAAGAATTTAAATAGCTTATATACTTAGAATCTTCACTGATTTATTAAAATTGCTGCTAATTCAATATGTTTTAAATATTTAACATAAAACCTTTAACATTTTAATTAAAATTTAAATCCAATGATTTTTAAAGTGATTGTGGGGATAAATTAGGTTTCAGAATTGTCCCTTAAATTAAAAAATAGTCACTGTCCGGAAGAAATTCTTAGGAGATAAATTTAATTAACGTGGCTCTTGCCAGGCAGCCTCTTTCTACTTTTCTTGTAAATGACCTCAGCTTGATAGAACTTGTCTACCTGTTCTGTATATCGGTTACAGGGCTCAACTTTAGCTCATTAAACTAGCCAGGTTGCTTTGATAGGAGTCCCAGGTTTCATTCCTGCAAATGTTCCTGCCTCCTTAATAGCTGGCTTCTGATTTCCTAACCCTACTGCCTGAGAAGTCATAGCGGCAAGTTTCAGCCACTTTGACCTTTTCATCTGCTCTGCTTGGATGAATTTATTTTAATTTAGGATCTCCTGTTACAACTGCTGTGAAATCTACAAGAAGCGAAGGCAGTCTAGTCTTGCTGCATGGAGTCTTGGCATCCAGTTAAATTATTAGGATGCTTTAGGGTCCAATGGAAGAAACCAGAATTTAAACTGGGGTGAACACAGGCTTATGTTATTTTATAAGGGGAACCCCAGGGGGAAGAGCAAACTCCAAGATTACTTACTTGGGGAATTCCACTAGCTGTTCAAAAGCCAAGGTTCTTTTGTTCCTTCATACGTCCTCTTGGGCAGAGGCCTTATCCTCAGGCTGATACCAAATTGCTGGTAGCAACTCCAGGCATCGTTTCCAAATATAACCATATCCCCAAGATGAAGAGAGTTATTTTTTGTTTGGCATTTTTTTCTCTGTCGTGCTGAAACCCCTTAGAATCCAGTGGGGATGGCATCAGGTTCAAGAGGATTAAGAAGAGATTCAAAGCCAGCAAACAAGACATGGGGTTTCACTGGGGCTTATATAGAGGGGCGAGAGTCCAGAGGTGGCAGGCGAGAGAGTAATTGCACAGCCCAGTGGGAGCAGACTGGGCAGAAGCACTGCAACTACTTGGAAAAAAGCATGAGATGTATATAGTATTTTCTTGTAACAGTCTTTGCCTAACAACCTCCACCTGGTAACCTTCATTCAACCCAAAACATGGGCCTTGATCCTGTATATGGCTTATGTGTCACGGGATGGACTAAAGGCTCAGATGTTTCCCATAGACAAGGAACGAATTTGCTGGTTGGCCACTCCTGGATTCCCTAGCTCAGAACACACACTCAGGTATGTCTGCCATACAGGACTATTTTCGGGTTATGCTTATTACCATCAGGTGCATTTACTATATACTCTCTAAAGACAGAGAATTTTTTTTTTCTTAAAGTGCTATCCACCATCTTCCCTTCTACCAACAGATTTCCCCTCATATGACATTGGCCAGAATTAAGTTACATTTGAACCCTGAAGCCTTCATGGCAAAGGGAATGGTAATGACCATTCCATCAGGCACCCCTTGAGTAGGGGATGAGATCTCATCCTCTGAAATACATGGTGATGTGCAGGAGGGTGGTTATCTTAACAACATTTGGATTTTATTAAGATGAAAGAAGGCACAAAAGAATCTGGGTAGGTACCCTAATAGCACCTACCATATCCCTGTGTACCACTTACAGTGTCAGGCACAGAAGCCTGGGCTGTGGAATCGGGCAGATCTGAATTCAAGCCCTAACGAAACCTTGGTCTCTCCAGCTGACCTTGATCAAGTTACTTAAGTTTTATGAGGCTCAGGGTTTTTTTCATCCTTAAAGTGGATATCATTACCTTTCAGGGTTATTGAAATGATCAAATAAGAATAGCAATAACAACCATAAAACAAAAAAGGTTCATAGAGTTCTGGCCTTACTAAGTTTTTTTCCCTTCCACTCCATTAACCTGTCAACTCCCCATCCCTGGCAAAATCACTTAAAATTTTACAAATCGTATTTATTGCTTTTCTGACAAAGATTTTGCTGGAGAAACACAGTATCAAAGTTCTTCCAAACCTAGTATGTATTATCCTATTATGTTTCCTTTCTGAGTATGGAAGTGTTTGTTGAGCCAGAGTGTTAGCAAAATTTTTATTTATGGAATGGAATATTAATAGTTATATAACCTGCCTAGCCCAAAGACAGTGCCATGTTGTTCTGAGGAAACTGTAAATCATGCAGAAGGGTGAGAGTCAGATACGCTAGACATAAAACATTTGTCGACTTGTCAGAAAACCCAAAAACCTCAGACAGACAGGTAGATGATGACCCCACTGCCATGAAATCTCATCTGACCTAGTCTCAAACAATGTTTTGAATCAAAGCTGGTTGCAGGCCAGTGACAGCCAAGTTGGAATTAAGTGGTAGCCATGCCATAAAATCCCACACCAATTTACCATTGCAAATGAATTGGATGGTTCTCCGCAAAATATTTGAATTCACTCTTGATGAGTTCAGTTTCAATAGGTGGAAGGATGTAATGTGTGATGAGTTATGAGAGTTAATTTAGGAGAAAATCAATGCAAGATTCAGAGCTGTATTCCCTGTGCTGAAGAGTTCACCAGCTGTTCATTTACAATTTGCTAGTAAATATGTCTTGAGAGTATTACTTCCCCTCCTTTCTCAGTCTATAATTTTTACCTTTTTCTCTATGGTAGCCAAACAGACAAAGAAAAACCTGACTTTCCCCATTTTCTGCTTTAGGGAGTGTGGGCATCTTGAGGCTATGAAGAGGAGTGCATTTCCCCTGTATGGGGAGCCATGGCAGAGAGGGAGCGCCTGTTTGAGCTGTAGCTGATCTTTGACACTATCTCCTCACTGGTGTGGGAGGTAGCTGCCTATCACAAAGGGCCAAATTCTCCCCTAGGATACTCTCTAGGCTTGGACTCACATTTCATGCTTGGAACTTCTATTCTTACGTAACTTCTCCAGATTTTGCCCTGCTCTCCTTCCCTGTAGAACCCTTCCAGACTTATAACTTGATTGGATGTTTTGCCCAACTTTCAGTCTCTGATTCTCTTAATGATGCCAGCTCTCAGGTGCTGCCCTCAGGGCTACACTGCACAGCCATGCAAAAACACCATACCACCAGGCTCCAGTGGGTTCCCCTGAGGGCAGCCTAACAGTCCAGACCTGCTCCAGTGTTCCTATTGTCTTGGTGGGAGGACAGAACATAGCTAAATTACATTCAATTGTGGATACTTGTGTTAGATGTAGGCTTAGTCTCACTTCTGTTTTCTGTGTGGGCTTAGAATCACACCTCTTCTATAAGCCTAGGTTTCCTCATCTGTAAACTGCTAGTAAATTTATTTACCTCAAAGAGTCAGCCTTATAGAATTTTATATTTTCTTATTAATTTTCAAAACAAATATGAAATTAGAATGTATTACTTGACCTATAGAATAAGGAAAAAGTAATACCTAAAAGCTTTCACTAATGACCTCTAATTACCTTAGAGTATGTGGATGAATGCTTGAAAATTTGGATATTAAAACTGTGCTCTGAGCCAGGCATGGTAGCTTACACCTGTAATCCCATTGCCTTGGGACACTGAGGTGGGAGGATTGCTTGAGGCCAGGAGTTTTAGATCAGCCTGGGCACTATAGCAAAATCCCATCTCTACAAATAATAATTAGCCAGGAGAGGTGGCGTGTTCCTGTGGTCTCAGCTACTTGTGAGGCTGAAGTGGAAGGTCCACTTGAGCCCAGGAGTTCAAGGTTACAGTGAGCTATGATTGTGCCACTGCACTCCAGCCTGAATGACAGAGTGAGGACCTGTCACTGAAAAAAAAAAAAAAAAAAAAGACAAAAAACTGTACTGTATTCCGAGAATAAGCATCCTTACTGCTTGAAACATCCAAGTTTTTGTTCGTGTCAACATTTACTCTATACAGTTTTTCTTGTGTGTGAATGCACAAGGCATAGAAGAAAAAATCATTCTAATGTATATTATAATTTGTTAACAAATCAGCAATTTATTATCTGCAGCCAAGACACCTATAGGCAACAGCCTTCCATTGGTTTATGTCACAAAACACTGCTTAGTTTTGTCGGTGGGAAGAAATCACTCCCGGTTCCGGAGGTAAGGATGATGCTGTTGGAAGCTAATAGCAGATATCTAGTATGTATAGTAGCATTTGTGACTCTTGGAGGAATTGACTTTTAAGCTATTTATTTAATCCCTTAACATACATTTATGAACATCTACAGTATGTCTGGCACTGTGGTTACAAAGACCCACCTTTGAGGGTCTGGAGTTCAACCAGAAAGTTAAAGTGGCATGTTCTAAAATGGGAAGATACATATAGTAACTAGATTTTTGGGAAATGACAATGATACAGAGGGATAGAAGGCTCAAAAATAGCCTAAAGGCAAGTATTTTCTGGGGCATGAAGAGTAATGATCTGAGAATTGTTGTAGACTTAGGATTTTAGAAGTCATTTTGAAAAAAGTATGAGATGAAGGGAGTGATCAGGAGATAGAGGAGGTAGAGCCAAAGTTGTGCAGGTCAGAGGCTTATCTTTTGATTGGACAAAAGATGACAAGTTGATGTCCCAGTAATTCAAAAGCCACCTCTGTCTCATACTGTGTATGCTTAGGTGTATTTCTGAACTCTCTACAAAATTGCATTATCTATTGATAGCTGGTACAAAGAGGGAATGTAGCTTAATGGTTAAGGATGAGGCCTCTGAGGACAGACAGCCGGAGTTTCAATCTTGGTTTTGTCTTGAGGACATGTAAACTGTAGCAAATAGCTCCACCTTCCTGTGCCTCAGTTTTTAATGTATTAATACCTTAAACAACATATATTTGTTATCCCACAGTTTCTGTGGGTCAGGAATCTGAGCATAGCTTAGCTTGGTCCTTTGCTTAGGAACCCACATGGCTGAAATCAAGAGGCTGGCAAGGCTGCATTATCATTTGGAAGTTTGATTAGAAAGCTTTGTTTCCAAGCTCAATCAGATTATTGGCAGATTTCATTTATATTCTAAGGTCCTTGTATTTTTTTGCAGTTGTATGACTTAGGTCCTTATGTTTGGCTAGCTATTGGTCAGTGTGTTAGTTTAAGCTGATAAAACAAAACACCATAAATTGGGTGTCTAATAAACAGCAGAAATTCATTTCTTACATTTCTGGAAGCCAGGAAGCCCAAGATCAAGTTGCTGGCAGATTCCGTGTCTGGTGAGAGCCGACTTTTTGGTTCATAGACGGCATCTTCTTGCTGTGTTCTCACATTGTGGAAGGGGCAAGGCATCTCTCTTTAACTTAGATCGTAAGGGAACTAATCTCATAAATGAAGCCTCCACCATCATGACCTAATCACCTGAAGGCCTCATCTCCTAACACCAAGACCTTCGGTGTTAGAATTTTAACACAGGAATTTTGGGGGGACACAAAAACTCAGACTACAGCAGTTAGGGACTACTCTCAACTTCTAGAGAGGCCCTCACATCCTTGCTGTGTTGGTCTCTCATAGGCCTTGTCACACCATGTGAGCTTACATCATGAAGGCTAGCAGGACAATCTCTCTTACTTCTAGTCTCCTTCTCAAGGGTGGCCTGGACCCTTTATAAAATGCCTGATTAGGTCAGTTCTACTAATGATAATCTTTTTAATTAGTTCAGTCAACTGACTAGAGATCTTAATTACAGCAAAAATCTCTTTATCTTTTGCAGATAGTATAACATGGTCATGAGCTTGAAATCCATCATATTAACAAGTCCCTTCCTACACTCAAAGGAAGAGCAATGTACAGCATATATATGCCAGGTGGTAGCTGCCTTGGGATCATCTTAGAATCCTTCCTACCACATGGCACTATAAAGCAGACCAACCCTTCTTCCCCCCACCTCCCCACCACCAAAAATACAGAAAAACATCAAAGTAACCAAAGAAGAGATGAGGCAAATAAAAAGCAAATAGCATGATAGTAGATTTAAACCTAATCACATTGATAATCATATTAATTTTAAGTGGTATAAATATCACAATTAAATGGAAGAGACTGTTAGACTGGAGAAAGAAAAAAGGCCCAACTATGTACTATTTTTAATAAACCCACTTTATATATAATGATACAAATAACATCAAAAGTAAAAGGACATAAAGAGATAAACCATCCTAATGCTAATCAAAGGAAAGGTGGAGTGGCTATATTTATAACAGAGTAGATTTCAGACAAAGTAGATTTCAGAATCTTGCCAACAATAGAGTCCTTTGATAATGATGAAAGAGTAACTTCATCCACAAGACATAAAAATCCTAAATGTTTGTATATTAACAAGAAAGTTTTAAGATATGAGAAACAAAAGCAAATAGAACTACAAGAAAATATAGATCTCTAATTATGGTTGAAAAATTTAACACCCATCTTTCAATGGCTGAAGGTATAGTAAAAAGAAAAGTGGTGAGATATAGAAGCCTGAAGTAACACTATTGATCAGTGTGACTGATAGGGTAGGCTGTGTCCCCACCCAAATCTCATCTTGACTTGTACTCCCATAATTACCACATGTTGTGGGACGGACCTGGTGGGAGATAGTTTGAATAATGAGGGCAGTTTCCCCCATACTGATTTTGTGGTAGTGAATAAGTCTCATGAGATCTGATAGTTTTATATGGGGCTTCTGCTTTTGCATCTTCCTTATTTTCGCTTGCCGCTGCCATGGAAGAAGTGCCTTTTGCCTCCTGCCATGATTCTGAGGCCTCCTAGCCATATGGAACTGTAAGCCCAATTAAACTTTTTCTTCCCAGTTTTGGGTATGTCTTTAACAGCAGTGTGAAAACAGACTAATGCAGTGACCTAACTGACATTTTAAAAACACTCTACCCAACAATAGCCCAATACAGCCTTAACTGTTGACATTTTAGGCTGGATAATTACTCTTGCGGGGTTTCTTGTGAATTGTGGAATGCTCAGCAGCATCTCTGGTCTCTGTCCACTAGATGTTAGCAACATCTTTCCTCTGGTTGTGACAACCTAAGTGTCTCCAGACATTGCTAATGTCCTCTTGGAGGCAAAATTATCTCCAGTTGAAAATACCTGGATTTAGAAGATAGCTGTGCCATTAAGTGTGTGTTTGGGAGAAAAGGAAGACCAGCTAGTTTTCTAATTAAGGCAAATCCCTGGGTCACCCTGGTCACACACTACCTTTTTTTGGTATAAATTTAAGGGGTAAAAGTGCAGTTTTTTAACGTAGATATCTTGTTTGTTAAGTCTGGGATTTTGCTATAACCATCATCCAAATAATGTGCATTGTACCTGTGAAATAACTTCTCACCCCTGACCACCTTGCACCTCCTTACCCTTCTGAGTCTCCAATGTCTATCATTCCATACTCTATATCCATGTATATATTAATTAGCTACCACTATTAAGTAAGAATATGCAGTATTTGATTTTCTGTTTCTAAGCTGTTTCACTTAATGGTGTCCAGTTCCATCCATGTCACTGCAGAAGACATAATTCTATTATTTTTTATGGGTGAATAGTATTCCACTGTGTATATATATCACATTTTCTTTATCCGATTATCCGTTAATGGACACTTACGTTGATTAGTGGGTATTTTGGAATTTACCAATTTTTTAAAAATTTTCATTTCAAAATGTGGGCTCGGGCTACGGTTTATTCATGGATCTTCATTGATAGGTTAGTTAGAAATTGGCAAGTGATGCATCTGACACTCCTAGTCTTGTGCCATTATTCGTTCATTTCATCCAACAGGTATTTATAAAGTGCCCAGTACTATCTAGTTACTGTTCTAGCCCTGACTGAGAACTAATTAGAGAACAAAAACAGTGTACTTTCCTTAAGAGAGCTCACATTCTAGTAGTAGGAATCAAACCATAACTAAGCAGATGTTTAAATGTGTATGTTACATGGTCATAGATCTATGGAGGTAAACAAAGCAAGATAAGACAGGGAGTTGAGTGGGAGAAAGTATTCAGGGACCATGCCAATAATAACATAATATTTGAGTTGAGAACCTAAAAATAGTGAAGAAGTAAGTAATGCAGGTATCTGTGTTTCCATTTAAGGTAGAAGAAAAACAATTGCAAAGGCCTTGAGGCAAGAGCTTTCTTTTTCTTTTTCTTTTCTTTTCTTTTTTCTTTTTTGAGACAGAGTCTTGCTCTGTCTCCAGGCTGGAGTGCGGTGGTGCAATCTCAGCTCACTGCAACCTCTGCCTCCTGGGTTCAAGCAATTCCCCTGCCTCAGCCTCCTGAGTAGCTGAGACTACAGGTGTGCGCCACTACGCCTGGCTGGTTATTTGTATTTTAGTGGAGACAAGGTTTGACCATGTTAGCCAGGATGGGCTCGAACTCCTAACCTCACGATCCACCTGCCTCAGCCTCCCAGAGTGCTGGGATTACAGGCGTGAGCCACCGTGCCCGGTGTTCTAGAGAGAGCAGTGAATCTGGTATAGGAGCAGAGTGAGTGAGAGTATTAGAGGAGGTCCTAGAAGTAGCAGAAGAGCCAGATTATAAAGGATATCTAGGTCACTGTAAGGATTATACCTCTTGAGTGAAATGGAAAGTCATTACAGAGTTTTAAGAGAAGAGAAATGACATTGAAAATATTGTAAGAGAATCACTTTGGCTGCTGGGTTGAGCCTAGGTTGTTGGGGGCCAAGGTTAGAAGCTGGGAGAACAGTTTGAGGCTGGTGGAATATTCCAGATGAGCCATGATGGTGGCTCTACCCTGAGTGGTAGCTGGGAAAGTAGTGAGAAGTATCAGATTTAATATCAGATTGGATGTATTTTGGAGGCTCAGCAAACAGGATTTCCTGACAGATATGATGTGGAGTGTGAGAAAAGAGAGACATCAATGATAGCTAAAGTTTTTGGCCTCTGAAACTGGAAGAATTGAGCTGGAGCTGCCATTTACTGATACAGGGAAGATAACAGAAGGACCGTGCATTGGAGGATATGTTAAATTTGAGATGCCTTTTAGACACTTTAATGAAAATGTCATGTGAGCTGTTGGTTATAGCCAACAGAATCTGGTATTTAGAGAATGCTGATCCAGAAAAATAAATGTGGGAGTCATCAGTGTTCAGATGGTATCTTAAAGCCTTGAAAATGGGTAAGGTACCCTAGGGGATGGCATAGATCGAGAAGGTGAAAAGTCCAAGTGATGATCCCTGGGGCAGGCCAATGTATAGAGTTTCTTTGCTGAGGAATATATTAGTTTACTCTTGCTTCTATAACAAATTACCATGCGTTTAGTGGCTTAAAACAATATCAGGTTTTTTCTCTTACAGTTCTGGAGGTCAGATATTTAAAATCAAGGTCTCATCAGAGCTTCAGGATGGTATTTCTTTCAGAGGTTTCAAGGGAGAGTCTAGTTGCTTGCCTTCTTCGGTTTTTAAAGGCGGCCTGCATTCTTTGACTCATGGCCCTTTTCTCATGTTACTCCAATCTCCTGTTTCTGTCAACACATCTCTCACTTCTGACTTAGATCCACTTTCTGATTCCATTGGGCCCACCTGGATAATCCCTATCCCCAGATCCTTTACTGAACCACATGTACAAAGCCCTTTTTATCACATAAGGTAACATAATCACAGGTTCTGGTCCCCTCACCTTTTGGGGGACCAATATTCAACCTACCACAAGGAGGAACTGGAAGATTAAAGGGAGCAGTATCCTATGAGGTAGATGGAGAACAGAAGTGAGTTCTGGAACCGGGTAAAGACAGTGCTTCAACAAAAACCGAGTAATCACTCTGCTAAATATCACTCCTGGATCCAGTATGATGAAAAGGAGAGTTGACTGTTAGATTTATCCTATGGAAATCAGTGCAGACATTGAGAAAAATCATTTTACTTAGTAGAATTGGTGGAGGATAAAAGCCTGATTGGAGTGGGCTCTGAAGACAGTGCAGCAGGACCAGATCCAAGGCCCCATGCTTAGAGGAGGCCACACCGAGATTAACGCCCTGCTGCCACTGTCTTGAAATTCATAATTTTCCACGAGGGATCTTACACTTTTATTTTGCACGGGACCCTGCAAATTATGCAACTGGTCCTGCAATGGAGGAACAGGAATTGGAGATAGTGATTATGGATAATTATTTTAAGGAATTTTATATAAATGGAATCAGAAAAATGGAGCCAGAGAAGGAAGTACGGTCAAAGTAGAATTTTTAAATTTATGTTCGTTGCTTTGTAGTTTGGTGCTTATTATGTAATAATAGAGAGTCACGGCTGACTGGGACCCATTTTCTCCACTGCCAGATGTCCCACATGCAGTCTTCATTGATATCACAGCATAATTTGACTGGAACCTGTGTAGGAAGACACACCTCTGTTTCCTGGGCTTACCTCCATCATTTTTCCTGTGGGTTGGTGGTGTCATGCACAAAGAATCAAAATCCTTATAAAGTCAAATTTTATATGTCTTTGTAATCTGCTAAGCTTCTGCCACTCTGAACTCAGAATTGGCAGAAGAGATTAGTTTTCCAGGCTTTGTTCTTCAAAAAACCATATTCTTTTAGAAGTATTTGCAGATTGATTTTATCATGATTTGTTCAAGCATTTTCCCAGGCATACCAGTTAAGCTGACTCATGCCCACGGTCATTCATTTGCTGTCTTAAAGAAAGGCACAATGTTGGCATGTGTCCAAGCTGCAGGCATTTCTCCATCTATCATAGTCACTGGAAACGGATTTTACTATGTAGGGCTCCTAACCACACTTAACAAATAATCATCCAAAGAACTATGGGAAGCAGCCAAACACACCAGCCCACCTTCATCAAGAAAGCAAAATGTAACACACACACACACACACCCATCCACCCCTTCTGTGGCTCCAGGAAGTAAACTATCTTTGACATTATAGATTAGAAATTTTCAGAAATCCCTGAGGTGAGTGCTTTTGAAACTATTAACTAGAAAAGAAAAACTCACTCTCAAACCGTCTTTAACACTTTTCCACAATTGAACAACTTGTTGGAGCAAATTACTCTTTTGTATTACAGCTTCAGTTTTGCCTCATGGGATAACAAATCTTTAAGGCAAACCATATTAACAATTACAATAAAATTCAGATAATATCCTGTTATCTGATGCTGAAAAATTTAAATTTATACAGGACTTTCTTTCGTCTCATTTAACTAACAGCACTTACCTGCAGTACTCATTCTTAGTAGTTGTTCAGTAAGTGTCTGAAGGTTGTGAAGGCAACAGGGAAAGAAGGATGAAAGGATGGACAGATGGATCAAAGGACAGGTCTCAAAAAAATTGAAACAGACTTTTCTTCATTGATTTATGCAGTTATTGTTTGCCAGTTATATACAGTAATACAAGGTTAGGAAATATAATTCTTGCAATCAAAGTGTTTGTATTTGAATCAGGAAGACACCTACAGGAACAGGAAACTAGAGCATATTGTGAGAAGGGACATGTAATCAAGGCTTAAGTTTTTGGGACTCCCCCTTCTTTTCCTTTTTTTCTTCCCAGGTTTCCTTAATCCTGGGTATTCTCATGGTGCTCAAACTTCTTGTCCTGGTTTAACTTTTCTCTTTTTCTTCCTTTCAACTCTTCCATCAACGCTCACTCTGATTTATTCTTCCAGAATCTTACTCTTTAAACTGATTTAAGAAAGCCACTCTAGTATGTTAGTAAGTGAATAGTTCACCCTTCTCAGACAACACATTAGGAAATACAAGAAATTTTAATTGTGAAACTCAAAATACATTTTCCCTTTCTGATTTTATTTGAGAATAAATGTTAATAGTGACAACTGCAGGCATTTTGGTAGACAGATGCAGCACCCTAAAAATTATAAAACTTTCAGAGTGTTTTTAGGTGTCATTTAATACTTACAACAAGCCTATAAAAATTTGTTCTTCTCATTTTACACATAAGGAAACAAACGACCAGGCCGGAGTCACAGAGTTAGGAAATGATAGAACTTCAATTGGTATCTACTTGTGATTTTTAAACCCAGTGCTCTTTTCAAGACATTTTTGCTACCTTTCTAATTCCAAAGTCACGTTTCTGAAAGTGCTCAGCTGTGTACTTGATTTTGAAAGAAAGGGAAAGAGGAAGGGAAGGAGAGAGAGAAAAAGAGAAAAAGAAGGAAAGGAAGGAAGGAATGTAGGTAATGCTGGAATAGCAGTGACAGATGGAAGTTGAGTCAGGAGACTGAAGACCTTATGCTAAGTTTGGTACCAAAAAGCTGTAAATTTCTTCTATATATTCTTCTGTTATTGCTCTTCCAAGCAGCAAGTGAAAAGTAAAATAATCTAATATATTAAAATGTATGAGTCAATACAGAAATTCATTTGTCATATTCAAGTTTGAATTAATAAATGATAGCTGGAGAGGCATATTTGTCAGATGATTAGCTAGGTGTCATCTGTACAAAAGATTCACTCTATGCTTTTGATGATCTTTGATCAAGTTAGAATTGCTTTAGCTCTGAAAGATAACATTAACTTAAAGTAGGTATAGCATATTATTCATATCTATAAAAAGAACAGATCAGAGGTAAAAAAAAAATAATTCAGTGATGGAGTACTAATCTAGAAGGAGGCTATTTTCAATCAAACTAGCCCAGACTAATTTCTCTTCTTTCTTGTTTATTAATTATTGAATGTACATTTTAGATTTCAGTATTTTTATTGTAGTTTCCTATGATAATCTTACTTCCCTAGATATTTGCCTTGATGTCAGTGATGTAACGAATGTTTTTTATGTATGCCTGATAATATCTAGCAGGGCTTACATAAAGAAATTCAGAAGCACCTATTTTAATTAATAGGTACTTTAAATTTTTTCAAAATAAAATTTTTCAAAGAAACTTCTTTCAAGAAAAAAGATCAAATAAAATCTAGTATTTTATTTCATTTCTTATATAAAGAGAAAATTCCAAGTAAAGCTCTCCAAAAAAGCTGTCGTCAGTCATTGGGTCTTATTCATAAAACATTTTATTCAGTAAACCCTCTTTATGGTAATAGCGCTACCACAAATAAAACTAGAAAAGGTGATATTAATTTTCTCTAGTGTTCTTTAATTAAAATATTGATAATTTAAATCTTTTTAAGTCTAAATGTGCCTTATTTTTTATTCTCTTGAATTTTCATCATTATATTTTGTTGAAATACGTTTTTGAAATTGTCCTTCCCCCAAAATGGCTTATTGCTGTGAAAATAAATTACAACATGTGAAACAGATGTTGCATTTCATAGTGATAAAATAAAAATAGAAAGTGACTTGAATGGTCAAATTTCCTCTGAAAATTAGAAAATGTTGTTATATTTAATCATCTTGCTGATTGATACCTTAAATATATGGAAAAAGTCTATGTTAGGGAAATAATACTTCTTTGCTTGAACATTTATGTTTTACATGTATCTGTGTGAAAATAGAAGCTTAAAAGGAGATTTATCAACTTGGACTTATTTCTAAATTTAATCCAAGTTGATAAATATATAAATATTTTAAGTAATAACTTGGAACCACTGAAAGGAACAGTTGAGTTTGTCCAAAAAGCATCTGTAATAATGAATCAGTTATTTATTTTTTCAATATTGTCTTATCATATAACTATTTATCAATGCTTTGCTTTCAAAGTGTTTTTTTTTTTTGGTCCTAAGAGAAACAAAAATATTATCCTGTACAAAGTACCTACTAGATTATACAAGCATAAAATGTAAATATTTTTAGTATTTCTCCATTTTAGGCAACATTTCTTTTTAAGGCTAATTTATCTTGTGAGCTGAAGGGTACATTCATTTTAAACAAGTCAGATTTCTACTCTAAGTAGAAAAACTGGGTCATAAATTTAAAAATTATTAGCTACTAGAACATTTTAAACGGAAACTTCTGATTAACATTAACTCGGCGGACTAACGGGCAAGAGCTGCCGTCTGCTGCACCAGTTCTGCACGCCCTGTGGTGTGAGTGACAGTAGCACGACTTGGGTCTCTGACTTCACTAAAACGTGAAGCTGTTTCCTGTGCCTGTGGCCACAACATCGCCATTTTCCCCTTTATCTCCCGTTTGTCCTCATTATGGGTAATCCAAGGTTCTTTCAAAACAGCCCTCTAAATTCAACCCAAACAACCAGACTACGTAAAGAATATCTGAAACAACCATGGCTCATAAGTTATAATAGAAACATAATTTATGCCTCTCACTATCCCCTTTAAAATGTATTCAGCAGAGTGGATTTTGTCTTTGTCGGGATGAAATCTTTGTCTCAAGCAGTCCCCATACTGTTCTGGAGCCTTAGGAGAGTGTCAGGAGTCCTGGGTGAAGAGTCCTAGAGTCAGAAAACTGTGATCAGCCCACTCACTTGGGCATGCAGCTTCTATTGAATCACTGTGTCTTGGTGGAAACCTTGATGTTAACATCTATTTTACCGCTTTATTATAGCTTTCAGGACTGATAAAGGTGACAAACTATAGCAGATGGGTAATAAGAGGTAGAGAGTTTCAGCTTCACATGAATCATGAGTCTTGGGTTTTACAGAGATGCTCTCAGGTCTTTTAAATTCTGCCTCAAACCCCAGCCTCTTCTCAGCTGAGAACTTGCTCCTGATTTTCCTGAATTCCATCTTACTTCTCCGCTATGGTACAGGTTAGATACCAGCTATGTTCTCTGGATAGTCAAAGCAGTCAGCTCAATTTTTATTTTTTTTATTTGGAAACATTTTTATTTCAGTTTTCAGATTGCATATATTCTATGTTCCTAGCTATTTAGGAAAGAAAAAGCTTATTTGACATGGACTATGTCCTTCAGATTTTTACAGTGTATTTTGTTTACTCATTTACAAAACTTTACCAGACACTTTGTTGATTTATTTATACATGAGAAAATAGAAAAAAATGGATGTACACAGAATATAATAGATTTAAATGATAACATATTTGGTACAAATGTCAGTAGCTATGGAAAAGGAGAGAGAAGTGTACTGTGATAGAAAAAGCAGTATATCTAGCTGTACACTTTGCTAATCAGTCGGTGGTCTGTATGAATCAGACATGACAGCACCATCTAGGAGCTTATTAGTTCAGACTCTCAGACTCTGTGCTGTATCTGAAGGTAGAGGTATCTTATAAATTACAATTTGCATTTGAACAAATCTCGGTTAAACTTTGAGAAGCACTACTCAAGAACACATGGACTTAGTCCTCTTGGGGCCATTTTTGAGTATATGACCATGAACTACTATGTGATAGGAATAACTAATATCAACTTAACAGGATTACCACGAGACTCAAATTCAACATGACAAATGTGAAAACTCTTTGTAAACTATCAAATGATATATAGATGAAAATTATCTGTATTTTTAGAAATTTTTTTCATGGAGAATGTGTAACTTCAGGATGATTTGTGTAATAAAATACAACCTGAAGACCTCTTTTAGTTCTCGACTTCTGCTTGGCTGATGACCCTTTCTCTTAAAAAGATACACTCTTTGACCTCTATTCCTGAATTCTTTTTTGAGATATTTTTATTTTTGTTTCTGTTTTTTTATTCCACTCTGGAACTCCTGAGTCATTATACCTTTCCTGAAAGAGCCAGCAATATCATTTTTTCAATCTTTTTCAATTGAGTTAACAGTGAACTATTATCAGTAATACAGATATTTACCTAAACAGTCGTACCAAAAGGTGATCAAACACTTAAACTTAGGAAATTAGAGTAATATGACATGAAATATGTAGGGATTATATGTATAATTTGTTTGACATTGAGAAACATGTGGAAACATTTAATTGTTTAATATCAATCTTATATCCCATTGCTATGTGACAAATGACAACTAATTCACTCCTCCAAATTCTTTCCCCTCCACTTTACAATATACAACTTCCTTGAAAGACATAAAATGTTATCAACTCACACCATTATTAACAGCTAGGAGTGACAGTCATTCCTTTGTCAGAATATGGAGAGATTTCCCACTAACCATAAGGCCTATTGAACAGAATTAAGTTTTACAATTGCTGGCCAAAGTAATTTTCCAATTAATATTTTATTTCCAAAAGTCATATAAAATATTTAAGGATGAGAATACAGTTTTTTTTTCTAGTTTTTTGTTGTTCTTGGTAGGGTTGAGGAATGAAGGAAATGTCAAAGACTGTCATGTGTCATACATTTGGGGCAAGCTTCTACTTGATAAAATTTGTAGTTTGAAAAAAATTTTATATCCAGACAATTAAGCCACATATCAATAGATTTATTTTAGTTGTAAGTATTGGACTGAAAAGCAGTACCTCACATATTTTGTCTTTAATGGAGAAATAGAAGTAATTGACATACTTAGAACTTCTGGAAGAAGTTTTAAAAATAAGTTATATACTTTGATTATTCTAATCCATGTCTCATCCCCCAAAACAGCACTCAGTAGGAAAACATTGACTCACAACTGCTTTATTAACTGATATTTATCTATTGTTTAACACAAAATAAAGAAACTCTTTTATCTCTGATCCTTTCTATGACATTTATGTTATCCAGCTATTATAACACAGAGAGCAATTATGTTTGATATACTATAATGCATTTGGGTGCGGTGACATTTTTAGAAGCTTTCTATGTTTACTAAGTCATGTGTCATTGTTCAATATCCCTAGCTGACAGGTGGAAGACTATCAAAGTGGATTATTCATATTTGACAGATCAAAGAACGTATTCATTGTTTTGTATTCTTAAGAGAAGAGTTTATTTAATCTAAATGTCATACAATGAATTTCATAATTGCTTCCAAGATTTTTCTCTTCTTGGAACCTCAGATTTTACAACTATGTTAATTAATAATAATGTTTTGCAGTTCTGTGGCACTCTTTTGTTTGAAATCTCACTACTTAATCTTCGTCATATTTTCGGGCATATGTGAAATCTGCAATATTTTCTGTTCTGCTTCTTTTTAAGTATAAAAAGTGTGTTAATCTCAATGTTTACTTAATCATCATATTTTTGGGCAGACAGGAATCTTTTCTGCTTCTTTTTAAATATAAAAAAGTGTATTAATCTACTTTGTGTCACTCATTGTACGAATAAAAGGAGGGTCTCAATCAGTTGCTGTGTTCAAGGAGCCTGAATGAGCCCTAACTAGTCTCCTGCCTGCCTTTGATGAAGGTGCCAGTGAAGACAGTTAGCAAGCATGCAGATGTACTTAACAGACTTCTTGGAGGTAAAGACTATACCTTTACTTTTTGATAATATTCAACGTATTTTACATTATAGATGAAATCAGGTAACTATGAACTCCACATGTACACACTCCACAGTATAATAGAATGGTGAATTTGTTGGATAAGGTGAACTACAGCCATAGAAAATTTGAGAATAATTCAGATTCCTTGTGATAGCAATTTACCTTGGCATAACAAATTATCAAAAATGCTGGGGCTTAATATGGCATACATTTATTATCTCACAGTTTGGGTGGGTCAGAAGTCTGGGCACAGCATAGCTGATTTCTCTGTTTAGGATCTCAAAAGTTTGCAAGCAAGGTGTTAGCTGGGCTGTGTTCACATCTGGAGGCTGACTGGGAAGAAGTCACTTCCAAGCCTCTTCAGTTTGTTGGCAGAATTCATTTCCTAGTGGTCATAGAACTGAGGACCCTGGTTTGTTGCTGGCTGTTGGATAGAGAGACCACTCTTAGCTCCTAAAGGCCACCCTCAGCTTCTTGTCATGTGGACCTTTCCACCTGGGTATTTCTTCAAAGCCAGCTAGGAAGACAGAGTCTCTAGAATCTGCTAAGAAAACATAGTCTTTCATATATAAAGTAAACACGAGAGTAACACCTCTTTGCCTTTGCCATTTCCTGTGAGTATTAAGCAAGTGACAAGTCCTGCTCATGCTGAGGGGAGGTGATTGCCCATGGGCATGAACAGTAGGAGGTGCAATCACAGACTGCCCCAGAGTCTGTCCACATGGCTCCTTCACTGTTTGTGTCAACTGAGATTAAGGGAATCTGCATATAATGGAGATGCCAAGTTAGTGGTGACTAATGTAAAATAGATCTTTATTTCTCTCTTACGAAAAAAAAGATAAATCTAGCCAGCTGTGTTGGCTCATACCTGTAATCCCAGCACTTTGGGAGGCTGAGTAGGGAGGATCGATTGAGCCCAGAGGTTCATGACCAGTTTGGGTAACATAGGGAGACCCTGTCTCTATAAAAAATGAAAAAAATAGCTCATTAAAAATAAAAAAAAAATAGCCTGGCATGGTGGCACACATCTGTAATCCCAGCTACTCAGGAGGCTGAGGTAGGAGAAGTGCTTGAGCCTGGGAGGTTGAGACTGCAGTGAGCCATGACTGTTGTGCCACTGCACTCCAGCCTGGGTGACAGAACGGGACCCTGCTTAAAAAACATTCAGAGGAGTGTGTGCCATGACTGGCGTGGCAGGTTCATTTGTTCATGTGGGACCTATACTCCTTCTATGTGATATGCAATTTTTAGTTCATGGCTTCTACTCATGACATCTGGTGTCACTCAAGGTTCCCTCATAGTCTAATATGACTGTTAGCACTTATAGTAATCACTGAAAGAAAGGAGGAACAGTAGAAATAAAAAAATTAACTCCAACTGGAGCAGTTCCCTTATTCTTCCTGGATATCCCACAGAACACTCCATCACTTTGGCCAATTCTTAGTTATATAGAGCTGAAGGTTACATACAACTTAGTTACATGTAGCTGAGAGGGAGGCAGAGAAACATGATTTTTAACTAGAGTTATTTTTGCCCAAAATAAAACCTTGGTTCTTTTACTGGAAAGGAAAGAAGAAATGTTAGATGATACTTTGCTGTTTCTGCCATGCTGGCATTCAGAGCCCCTTACAGTCTTGCCCCGACTAAATGCTGACCTTGTTATCCAATATTGACCTCCTTATGGAAACCATTCACTTGGACCCACCTCTACCCTAAACAGAAAAAGAATTATGTTGACCCCTGCCTGTGCTAGTCTAGTGTCTTCACTAGGGAAAGTCCCAGACATTGAGTTTTCCGTCCTTGCCAGAGTTCCTGCATTGTTAACGTGCTGGGAATCAAACAACAGCACTTGGGCTGTGCTTTGTGTTTTTACCAATCCTACCCTTCATCTCCACCCTTTAGATCCCCAAATTCTTGGGTTAGAGTCCTGGACCGGAGCCTGCCTCCCTTTCACTTGGTAATTTATTGGCTGCTCTGGAATCCCTATCGCTGTGCACTGCCTACATTTCAGGACTTCAGATTGTAGTTTGCATCTTTGATGCCATGTCTTTGGAGCACATCCTATTCTCTGTCCTCATGGTCCTGGTTATGAGCTGCTCTACGACCTATGGCTGGAGCTAACTTCATGCCTGACATCTCTCGTTGTCTGGACCTTGTTAACATTTTAGCTACCCTCAGCCTCAGTCTACCTCTCTTATGACAATTATCCAGCCCATGCCAGAGGTCGAACAGCTGGCAATACTAGTTTAGGAGCACAGTAGGTACGTGGTGAATATTTGATTGATTGATTTGATTGACATATTAATTAAATTGGGCCTAATGAGTACTGTATTTTAGAAAAAGATTATTTGATCTTACTGATGCCAGTCTCCCTCACCACCTCATGTCATGCTCTTTTTTTCTCAGAGAACAATTCGGTACAGGCCTAAGACCATTTAGGTTGCAGGTAGTACACTTGGGTCCTATATTTGTGAGTGCCAAGGTAATTTGGATGGGAATCATAATCAGTGATGAAATATTTGAAATATTTGGGAGCTTCTTAGTGCTTTGAGACTCCTGTGACCTGCAGACTAAGGTTGGGGTTGTCAGAAGGAAGAGAGAAAGGAAAGGTAGATCAGAATTCTGCTGAGCTGCCTGGGGCTTTTGCTGCCACCTTTATATTTGCCACTGTTGCCTAAAACCTCCCTCCTCCTCCCATTTCCACCACAGTTTCTGGAACTCCTACAAATGTGAATAATGTCTTACATATGTCTTACAAAATTATGCCTTTTTGTCAGGTGATTGTGCTAGGTCATCCCACCCACCCTCCAAGCTCATCGTTTTGCCTTAGTGTGTGACCTACATTGATCCCTAGGCTTCTAGTATGAAGTTGCAAGTACAGGGACCAATATTCTCACCTCTCCATAAAAACAGCATCACAGTCTCAGTTTTCCACTCTCTTCTGCCATCTTTCGGGAGCTCTTCTTTG
This sequence comes from Alouatta palliata, assembly GCA_004027835.1. NCBI lineage: Eukaryota > Metazoa > Chordata > Mammalia > Primates > Atelidae > Alouatta > Alouatta palliata. The sequence goes on along the minus strand of PVKV010017641.1, from coordinate 18,202 downwards.
AGCTGTGGTTTCTTTGAACCAGTGTTCCTGGTGATTGGGATGCAATGTTTAATAAAGAGAATATTCATACTCTCACGTCGTTTATAATGTAGACAAATACACAGACAAAGAGCAGGCAAACTAAATGAATAAACATGAAAAAATTCATGGAATGACAAATACATTGTAGGGAATTAAACTGCTGTGATAGTGGGTGACTTAGGTTTAACTGACCAAGAAAGGCCTCTAAAGAATTAAAATATATGCTGAGATCCAAAAAATAAAAAGATCTAGTTGTGTGCTGACAAAAGTGAGGTTTTTTAACTTTCCCACTATTGAAATTTTGGACCAGATAATTATTTGTTGTTAGGGGCTATCCTATGCACTAGAGGGTTTTAGCAACATCCTTAGACTCTAGTATGGGAAGCTAGTAGCACCTCCCTAGTTGTGACAAAAATGTCTGGGAAGGCATTGCCAAATATCGCAAAATTGCCTCTGATTTGAGAACCACTGAATTAAGAGAAGAGCATTCCCAGCAAAGGGAACAGCTAATGCCAAAGTATATCATTGGAAATAAGTTTGATATTTTCAAGTAGCAGAAAGGAAAGTAGTATATCTATAGCGTGGCAGTCAGGGGAGAGTCGTACCCAATGCAAGAGAAACATAGGTAAGATCCATGTAACAAGGGGATTGTAAACTAGAGTAAGCATTTGAATTTTATCCTAAACCTACTGGGAAATTATTGAAAATTTCAAATTATGGTGAGATGTAATCAGATTTATATTTTCAAAGGTTATTCTTAATGTTATATAGAGAATTGGTTATAGAGAGAGTTACAGTAGCTGATAGAAGTGATGGTGGCTTGAGCTGAGGGAGTGACAGTGAAGATAGGGAAAAAAGCATAGATTTGAGATTTATCTCAGAGGTACAGTAGACAGAAGTTACTTGTAAAATAGACATAGAGATAAAAGTAAAAATAAGAAATGTTAACTCAGATTTTTGATCTGAGCAACTTAGTGCTAGTGATATTATTTACTGAGATGTGGGAGACAGGAGAAACAAGTTCAGGAAACGTTATGAATTCTGTTCCGGTCATCTTAAATTTGAGATGCCGATTAGACCCTGCAGTGGTGTTGGGGAGGCAATTAGATATATAAGCCCAAGGGAAGGTCAGCACTGTAAATACAGTATGGGAATCCTTGTTTTTTAATTGATCTTTAAAGTGTAAGATTGCAGGAGGTCACCTAAGACATTGTGTAAAAAGAGAAGAGCTCAAATCCCAGGACTGAGCTTTGAGTACTGTGCCATTTAGGAATTAGATGGAAGAGAAGCCAGCAAAGGAGTTAGGAAGGAATTGCCCATGAAATAGAATGGATGCCAAGAAAGTGTGGTGTTCCAGAGGCAAGAAGGGCTTGTTCGCACACCAAGGGCTTTATGCCACTTTTTTAGTTATGCTAAACTGTTTTTCCTGAGACTCCATTAAAAGTTCAGCCTGTGAAATCAGACTGCTTGAGATTAAATCTTGGCATTACATCTACTGAATGTTGACCTGACTAGTTGTTTCCTTGTGTTTCCATTTTTCATCTGTAAAATGAGAATAATAATCACAGATCCTACATTATAGAATTGTTTTAAACGTAAGTGGAACCATGAATCTAAAATGCTTGTGAACAGATGCTGCCATGTAGCAAATATTTCAAAAAGTTAGATTTTGCTATTACTTGGACTCAAAGTTTTAGTACAAATAGTATGTGTCTCAGGGTGAAGAAAATTCTCACTTCATAGTGGGAGAAGATATTGGTATGTTCTGTCTGAAAGAATGCTTGCTAATGTCCATGAAAAGCTTAAAAAATGTCTATGTCCTTGATACAACAATCCAATTCTGGGAGCTTACCGAAATAGTGCAAAACAATACATGTGTAAGGATACTCATCATGATATCATTCAAAAACAAAATAAACTAATAAACTGAGCCCCATTAGAAAATTGACAAAATAAAGTTTAAGTTTAAAAGCATGTACATTCATACAATATGCTGCAACTAAAATGAATACTATAGATGTGCATTTAGGTAAAGAAGTTTGCTTTACCTAAAAATGTTGCTACTTTGTGCAAGTTTATACAGCAAAATGTTTGCAACAATTATAAACTTTTTTATAGTACATAGTGCGGTTAATGGTGAACTAAAAAATTTTTCCGTTTTTACTTTCATGGGTTATGTGGATTTTTTTTTCGGTGTATAAGATTTTCTCTTACATTAAGAAAAGAAAAGCAATCGAAGCACTGAATAAAATAGAAAGAAAAGGGTACAGACAGGCTGCCCCTAAGCATCTCCCTCTGCAGTCAGAGGTTAGTGACTCAGTGACTCTTCATCATGACACCAAGGAGCTGCTCTTCTTATTGTTCCTCACATTATTTTTTTTTTACACAAGATGAAGTACTACCCAAGACTAGATTTATTTGAGACCCAGCTGAAGGAGGATGAAGCCATGTGCAGCTGGTAGTTCCAAAGAAATGAAACTTCAGACAAGTTAATGAGAAAAGAAAGAAACAGGCCATTGAAGATGTCTGCTTGTTACTGAGCTATACATTTTCTCCAATTACTTCTCTTCAGCCAGCTGTGCTATGTGACCTGATGCTTTGCCCAGGAGACCATCTATGTTCAACAGATTGTGTTAGAGCAATAATTCACCCATCCAGAAACATGAATATGTTTCCAAAGAGAAGCAAAGTGAAAGTTCAGGAACAATGTGAGTTCTATACTCTTTTTCATGTACGAACACATTTTATAAGCATGTCCCATTAAAGTTATTTATTATGAAGACATACTGCTCATTTTGAGAGAAATCAGATAAATTATTATACAGCTACGTTTATCCTATTTTTCCATTTTGTTATACCCCAGTGTAATTAATATGCTATCTAATAGTGTGTATTGAATCCAGTGCAAGTTGTCCTAACATGACAACTTACAACTCTTTAAATTGAAATAAACACATTCATTTCTACATGTGTTATGATCTACCTACTGCTCAAAGTCGTATCCAAAGCTCTCAGAATAAGATGTCCCTTAGAAATTGTCTTGTCTAGTTTTGGTACTGTAGAGGAGGAGTGGTTTTTTCCCAGAAACTTATGAGTACCAAAAATCAGGGCAGAAATTGTAAAGAATATGACCCTTAAAGAAGAAAAACCTCACTGGAAAAGGTACACTTTAACTTGGCTTTTTCTCTGTGGGAACTGTCTAACCTGAAAGGCAAAGAACAGCTAGAAATAAGCTGAAAGCTGTTGTGTTATTGACTTAAGGTGCCGGAGAACAGAATTGAGGGCTGCCTGAGGAGTTGGAAATTGATTGGGAAATCCTGGCAAGGAGGAAGACAGAAGAAAGAGCCCCCAAATCTTTATATAAACAGTCCTCAAGTCTCAGCTACCCTCTGATATGCATATAAGGGGAAGATTCTAAGGAACCCAGCTGAAATCCTGAAAGCAATTTCAATTGCTGCCCTTCATAAGGGAGATAGAATTTAAAATTTGAGTCTGGTCATACTGAAGCAGTTTGGTAAACTCAGGCTCTTCGTGGAAACCCCATTAATTTCATGTTGCAGGAGTCGACTACCCCAAAATTTAAACCTAAAGGATTCACACTAGATCTATGCATAAGCCATGAGACACACTAAAAAATGGGTGAAACCTCTCAAAGTCTGATCATCCAATAATTTAACTGCCTGTTAGAATAAAAATCAACATTATCCAGAAGATGATAACAGAATCCACAGTCCCTGCAAAATATTATCCACAATGTCCGGTACAGATTAAAAATTAGCAGGCATGCAAGGAAACAGAAAATTGTATCTTATAGTTAAGAGAAAAATAAGTCAAAGTAAATCAATCCTAAGATAACATACATGTTGAAACTAGCAGACAAAAATTTTAAAACAGTTATTATAACTGTTCAAACTGGCAGTTATCAGTTTATTGTCTCTTAGCTCCACGTCTACCTTTCTTTTCAGTGCTTTATGATCTATAGCTAGAGTGAACCAACTTTTCCCTTTTGTCAGTTAGGGAAATATTAAGATTTTGAAATTTTTATTTGGATACAAGGTCTTGCTCTGTCACCCATGCTGGAATGCAATGGCATGATCCTAGCCTGTTGGAATCTCAAACTCTAGGACTCAAGGAATCCTCTTGCCTCAGCCTCTCAAGTGGTCAGGACTACAGGCATGTGCCACTATGCCTGGTTACTTAAAACATTTTTTTTTTTTTTGTAGAGATGGAGTCTCACTGTGTTGCCCAGGCTTGGCATGAACCCTTAAGACTTGGTAATAGAAGGTGCTGAAGGAACACTGTAGGAGGAAGAGGCTTCTTTCTCTTCCTTATTCGGATATGCTTTTTATTTTTAATTTTTTGAAAATTCTGGTTTCTGAGTGTGAGGTAGCCTGTAGAATGTGATACCCAGAAGGTGGCTTTCCAGTGAATTTCAGCAACACCTCATCAGGCAGCTTCTCAGTACTATATCACTGGGCTGGGCAATTTAGCAGGTGATTTTGTTTGCCATCCCTATATAAACCACATCACTAACTTTCCTGCCATCCAGGGAGCCATAGCCATACTCCCTCCAGTCTGAGCCTCCAGGACTGAGACTCCATATCTGAGTCTCAGTCCTGGGAATAGAGGTAACTTATTCTGTTAATTTATTCCTTAGTTACTCTGCTTCAGTCCTAGAAACAGTGGCTGTTCTCTGTATCTGCAATTTAAATATGCCTTGGAATTGTCTTTATTTCTTAGTAGTTACTGATTATTTTAATTACATTTTCCTATTCAAATTTTTGGTGAATTTTCTACTTTCTGACTGGACCCTAGACTACAGCAATAATGTTCTAAATGAATAGAAAAATCTGGGGCGGAGCAAGATGGCAGAATAAAAGCCTACACCATTCATCCCATCTCCCACTTCCCCACCACTAGAATGCTGTTTTAACAACTCTCTGTACACAGAAAAGCACGACTATTAGAACCAAAAATCAAGTGAACAATTACAGTTCCCAGTTTTAGTCTTGAATTTCTAACACACACCCGCCTCAAGCCCCTAAGCAGTAACTATGTGGAATAGAGAGTCTACGAACTTGGGAGAGGGAGAGTACGGTGACTGAAGGATTTCCATTGAACTCAGTGCTGCCCTGTCACAGTGGAGAGCAAAGCCATGCTGGGCTCAGCCAGCACTGGTGCACAGAGGCGGCCTTGAATCAGACCCAGTCAGAAGGGAATCACCCTTCCAAGTGGTTGGAACTTGAGTTTCTTGGCAAGCTTCACCACTGCAGGCCAAAGTGCTGTCGGGTCCTAGTAAACTTGAAAGGCAGTTTAGGATGCAAAGACTGCAATTCCTAGGCAACTCCTCGTGCTGGGATGGGCTCAGAGGGTGGCACTTTACTTAGGGAGACATCAGGCAGGATCACTGCAGGAGTGGCTGTGCTATGCCTCCTGCAACCAAGGCTATGCAGCTCACAGCAACAAAAGTAAATCCTTCCTTCCTTCTGCCTAAGGAGAGGAGAGCAGAGTAAAGAGGACTTTGTCTTGCATCTTGGATTCTAGGAGAGGATAGAGCACTGGGCAGAGTTGTGAGGCCCCCATTTCAGGCCCTCGCTACTGGATGACATTTCTAGAAACATCCTGGGCCTAAAGAGAACACACTGCCTTGAAGGGAATGACGCAGACCTGGCAGAAGGACTCATCACTTTCTTACTAAAGAGCCCTTGGGCCTTAAATAACCAGCAGTGATATCCAGGGAATACCCCATGGGTTCTGGGCTCTGAAACATGCTGACTACAGGTGTGACTTAGCACATTTCCAGCTGTGGTGGCTATGGTGAAAGAACACTTCTGTTTGAGAAAAGCAGAGGGAAAAGTAAAAGGGATTTTGTTTTGCATCTTAAGTACCAGCTTGTCCACAGTGGGGCAGAGCAACAAGCAGGGATTTGGGGTCCTGAGTCCAGGCCTAGGCTCTTGGACAGCATTTCTGGACATACCCTGGGTGAGAGGGGAGTGCACTTCCCTGAATGGTGTGTCCTGGGCCCGGCAGCATTCACTACAAGCTGATAGAAGAGCCTTTGGGTTTTAAATGAACATCAGTGGTGGACTGGCAGAATTCTCCCATGGGCTGATGGTGGTAGTGGCCACAGAAAGAGGCTCCTCTGCCTGTGGAAAAGGAAGAAAAGAGTAGGAAAAACAGTATTGTAGTTTGAGTGCCAGCTTAGCCACAGTAGAATAAAACATTGGTCAAATTTCTAAGGGTTGTGACTCAAATTCTGGATCCCAGATAGCATCTGTGAACTGCCCAGGGCCTGGAGGAACTCACCACCCTAAAGGGAAGGACACAAACCTGGCTGACTTTGCCACCTGCTGATCGTAGAGTACTTGAGCCTTGAGTGAGCATAGGAGGTAGATAGATAGTGGTTAAAGCAGGTTTTTGGCAAGACCCAGTGCTGTGCTGGCTTTAGGCCTGACCCAGCACAGTGCCAGTGCTGGTAGCCATGGGGTTACTTACATCACAGCGCCTCCAGTTCCAGGTAGCTCAGCATAGAGAGAAGGCTCTGTTGTTAGGGAGAAAGAAAGAAAGAAAAGAACAAGAGTTTCTGCATGGTAATCCAGAGAATGATTGCCTGTCTTATCCAAAAGTACTAAGAAGGTACTTCTATGAGTCTGCAAAAACTACAGTGATGCTGGGTGTGGGACCTCAGTTCTTTCAAATACCTGGAAAGTCTTCCCAAGAAGGATGGGCACAAACAACCCCAGACTGAAGACTACAGTAAATACCTAACTCTTCAGTGCCTGGATACTGAATGAACATCTACAAGCATTAATATCATCCTGAAAAACAAGACCCCACCAAACTAAATAAGGAACCAATCCTGGAGAAACAGAGTCATGTGACCTTCTAGACAGAAAATTCAAAATAGCTGTTTTGAGGAAACTTAAAAAAATTTAAGAAAACACTGAGAAAGAATTCAGAATTCTATCATATAAATCTAACAAAAAGACTGAAATAATTAAAGAGAAGCTGAAATTATAGAGTAGAAAAATGCAACGGATATAGTCAAGAATATATTAGAATCTCTTAATAGCAGAATTGATCAAGCATAAGAAAGAATTCATGAGATGAGGTCAGCCTATTTGAAAATACACCAACAGAGGAGAGAAAAGAAAAAAAAATAATGAAGCATGCCTGTAAGATATAGAAAATAGCCTCAAAAGGGCTAATCTAAGAGTTATTTGCCTTAAAAAGAAGATGAAGAGATAAAGGTAGAAAGTTTATTCAAAGGGATAATAACAGATAACTTCCCTAACCTAGAGGCAGATATCAACATTTTAGCACTGGAATGTTACAGAGCACTATGAAGATTTAACCCGAAAAAGACTACCTGAAAGCATCTAATAATTAAACTCCCAAATGTCAGGGATAAAGAAAGGATCCCAAAAGCAGCGAGGGAAAAGAAACAACATACAACGGAGCTCCCGTACATCCGGCAGCAGACTTTTCAGTGAAAACGTTACAGGCTGGGAGAGAGTGACATGACGTATTTCAAGTACCAAAGGTGAAAAAATAAAACTTTTACCCTAGAATACTGTTTAGGGTAGAGGTGAGTCCAGGTGAATGGTTTCCATAAGGAGGTCAATATTGGATAACAAGGTCAGCATTTAGTCAGGGCAAGATTGTAAAGGGCTCTGATTGCCAGCATGGCAGAAACTGCAAGCTATCATCTAACATTTCTTCTTTCCTTTCCAGTAAAAGAACCAAGGTTTTATTTTGGGCAAAAATAACTCCAGTTAAAAATCATGTTTCTCTGCCTCCCTCTCAGCTACATGTAACTAAGTTGTATGTACTTTTCAGCTCTATGTAACTAAGAATTGGCAAAATTGATGGAGTGTTCTGTGCTGTATCCAGGAAGACTAAGGGAACTGCTCCAGCTGGAGTGAATATTTTAATGTCTACTATTCCACCTTTCTTTCGGTGATTACTATAAATGCTAACAGTCATATTAGATTTTGAGGGAAGCTTTAGTGAGACCAGATGTCATAACTAGAAGCCATGAACTAAAAATTGCATATCACATAGAAGGAGTATAGGTCCCACATGAACAAATGAACCAGTCATGGCACACACTCCTCTGAATGTTTTCTAAGCAGGGTCCCGTTCTGTCACCCAGGCTGGAGTGCAGTGGCACAACAGTCATGGCTCACTGCAGTCTCAACCTCCCAGGCTCAAGCACTTCTCCTACCTCAGCCTCCTGAGCAGCTGGGATTACAGATGTGTGCCACCATGCCAGGCTTTTTTTAAAAAAATAAATTGAAAAATCTAGAGAAAATGGGTAAATTCCTCCCTACCAAGATTGAACCATGAAGAAATCCAAAAACCTGAACAGAGTAATAACAAGTAATGAGATTGAAGCCATAATAAAAAGTCTCTCGGCACAGAAAAGCCCAGGACCGATGGCTTCACTACTGAATTTTACCAAAGATTTGAAGAACTAACATCAGTCGTGCTCAAACTCTTCCAAAAAATAGAGAAGGAGGGAATACTTCCAAACTCATTCTAGAAGGCCAGTATTACCCCAATATAACAATCAGATGAAGGCACATCAAAAACAAACAAAAAGGAAAACTACAGGCCAATATCTTTGACAAATATTGATGTAGAAATCCTCAACAAAATACATGCAAACCAAATTCAAACCAAAGCATTCATCACGACCAAATGGGAATTATCCCAGAAATGCAAGGTTGCTTTAACATATGCAAATCAATCAATGAGATACATCATACTGACAGAATGAAGGATGAAAATCATTCTTTTTGTCATGATAAAATCCCTCCAATTTTGTCATGATAAAAACCCCTTAAAAAACTGGATATAGAAGGAACATACCTCAACACAGTGAAAGCCATATATGACAGACCCACAGCCAGTGTCATACGGAAGAGAAAAACTGAAAGCCTTTCATCTAAGATGTGGAACATGACAAGGATGCCCACTTTCACCTCTGTTATTCAACATAGTAATGGAAGTCCTAGTAGAGCAATTAGACAAGAAATAAAGGGCACCCAAACTGGAGAGGAAGAAGTCAAATTATCCTTGTTTGCAGATGATATAATCTTATATTTGGAAAAGCCCAAAGAGTCCACAGAAAAACTATTAGAACTAATAAACAAATTCAGTAAAGTTGCAGGATACAAAATCAACATACAAGAATCAGTAGCATTTCTATATGCCAACAGTGAACAATCTGCAAAAGAAATAAAAGTGTTCACATATACAATAACCACACATAAATATCTAAGGATTAACCAAAGAAGTGAAAGATCTCTATAATAAAACTGTAAAATATTGACAAAATTGAAGGCAATTGAAATGGAAATAAATTGAACACAAAAAATGAAAAGATATTTCGTATTTATGAATTGGAAGAACCAATGTTAAAATATTCATGTAACTCAAAGCAATGTATGGATTCAATGCAATCGCTATCAGAATACCAATGACATTCTTTACAGAAATAGTAAAAACAATCCTAGAATTTATACGAAACCAGAAAACATACAGCATAGCCAGAGCTATCCTAAGTGAAAAGAACAAAACCAGAAGAATCACATACCTGACTTCAAGATATACTATAGAGCTATAGTAACCAAAACAGCCTGGTATTGGCATAAAATACACATAGATGAATGGAACAGAATAGAAAATCCAGAAACAAATCCATACACATACAGTGAACTCATTTTTTTTTTTAAACAAAGGAGCCAAGAGCATACACTGGGGAAAAAACAGTTCCTTCAATAAATGATCTGGGAAAACTGGATATCCATATGCAAAAGAATAAAACTAGATCCCCATCTCTTGCCATATACAACAATCAAAGTGGATTAAAGACTTAAATCTAAGACTTCAAACTATGAAACGACTATAGGAAAACATTGGGGAAACTCATCAGAACATTGGTCTGGGCAAAAATTTTCTTGAGTGATACCCTACAAGCACAGGCAACCAAAGCCAAAATAAACAAATGGGATCACAACAAAGGATGCAATCAACAAGTCATAGAATGGGAGAAAATGTTTCCAAACTATCCATCTGAGAAGGGATTATATAAGGAGAATATACAAGGAATTCAAACAACTCTATAGGAAAAAAAATCTAATCCAATAAAAAATGAGCAGATTTGCACAGACATTTCTTAAAAGAAGACATACAAATGGCAAATAGGTATGTGAAAAAGTACTCAACATTTATCATCAGAGAAATACAAATCAAAACCAGTGAAATATCATCTGAGCCTAGTTAAAATGGCTTATATCCAAAGACAGGCAATAACAAATGCTGGCAAGAATGTGGAGAAAAGAGAACCCTTGTACACTTTTGGTAACAAATAAAATTATTACTACCATTATGAAAAACAGTTTGGAGGTTCCTCAAAAAACTAAAAATGGAACTACCATATGTTCCATCAATCCCATTATTGAGTATATACTCAAAAGAAGGAAACGAGTTTATTGAAGAGGTAACTGCAGTCCCATGTTTGTTGCAGCATTGTTAACAATAGCCAAGATTTGGAAGCCACCTAAGTGTCCATCAACAAATGAACAGATAAAGTGTGGTAAACATATACAATGGACTACTATTTAGCCACAAGAAAGAATGAGATCTTGTCATTTGAAATAACATGGATGGAACTGTTAAGTGAAATAAACCAGGCACAGAAAGACAAACATCTCATGTTGTCACTTATTTGTGGATGTAAAAATCAAAACAATTGAATTCATGGAGATAGAGAGTAGAATGGTGGTTACCAGAGGCTGGGAAGGGCAGTAGGCAGTAGAGAGGAGATGGGGATGGTTAATGAGTACAAAAAATAAAAATAATGAGAAATATCCAATATTTGACAGCACAGCAGGGTGACTATAGTCAAAATAATTCAATTGTGTATTTTAAAATAGCTAAAAGAGTATAACTATTTGTAACACAAAGGACAAACCCTTGAGAGGATAGATGCCTCATATTCTCTAATGTGCTTATTTCACATTGCATGCCTGTATCAAAATATTTCATGTACATATAAATATATACACATACTATGTACCAATAAAAATAAAAAAATATATTTAAAATAAAAATATTCATGGGAAATCTCAGTAGAGATTCTGAAGCTAGAAATAAATGGACTAAAATAGGAAATACGCATAAAAATAATATATAAAATATCAAAACCAAAAATGCATGGCATGAGCTTACTTAACAGCAGATTGAACATGACAAAAGAACAAGTATGAACGTAAAGGTTGATTAATATCTCTGTGTATCTCAGAAGAAAGGAAAGAATAGAAAATGCAAAAAATAAATTAACAGGGCTTTAGGGACCTGTGGAAGACTGTGACAAAAATATAACATACATGTAATTGTAGTCTCACAGAGAAAGGAGAAAGAAAAAGAAAATTTAGCTGTAATCTCAGCTACTCGGGAGACTGAGGAAGGAGAATTATTTGAACCTGGGAGGCAGAGGTTGCAGTGAGCAGAGATCACGCCACTGCACTTAAGGAGCGAAAGAGCAAGACTCTGTCTCAGAAAAAAAAGAAAATATCATTCTTAGGCACATGGTAGTTAAACTATGAAATCTAATGATAGAAAATCTTGAAAGCAGACAAAAATTATTTGTTGTTTAGAGGGTAACAGTAATATTAGCACTGACTTTTCAGAACTAATGGAGAACCAGAATATCAGAAATAGCATCTTCACTGAAAGACAAGAAGAAAACATCAACTAAGAGTTCTATATCCTGTGAAAATATACTTCAAAGTAAAAATAAAGGTAAAATAAACAATTTTCACATAAGTAAAATCTGAGAAAATTCTTCACCAGCAGGTCTCCACTATAAGAAATACTGAAGGGATTTCTTAAGCAGAAAAACAGAAAATCACACCTATAGTTGGGAATGAAGAGCACTGGACATTTAGAAACTTATATTTCTTTTAATTTAAATAAAACACATAAAATCAAGTGAAACAAAGTTTACAATGTTTGAAGATCTACAAAATATAAAAACCGTAACACAAAGAAGGGAGTAAATTGAATGATAATATTATAACGTTTTTACATTTTACAAAATGTGGTACAATATTAATGCTAATTAGTTCAATATTATGATAAGTTACAGGTGCATGGTATAATCCATAAGGCAGCAATTAAAAAAAAAAGTATTATGGCCAAATAGTCAAAAAGAATACAACTATTCAGTTATTACTAAATAAGGGGAGATGAAGGGGAGAAAACAGTGACAAAAAACAGTATAACCCTTTCTGCTACTTTTTTTGTTTTGTTTTGTTTGGGCTGTCAGTGAAAACATGCTTACAGATACACTCCAAAATAATGTTTTGTAGCTATCTGGGTATCTCTTATCCCTCTCAAGTTGTCATATAATATTAACCATGACAATGGGAGTATCTTTCTGTTTATTTATGTCTTCAATTTCTTTCACCAATGTCTTAACAGTTTTAGTGCACAGATCTTTCACTTCCTTGGTTAAATTTATTTCTAAGTATTTTATTTTTTTGATGCTATTGTAAATGAGATATTTTCTTAATTATTTTATCCAAATAGTTCATTATTATTGTGTAGAAACATGACTGATTTTTGTATGTTGATTTTGTATCCCACAACTTTACTAAATTTATTTATTCACTTAACTGTTTTCTGGTATAGTCTTTTGAGTTTTCAATATATAGATTATATCATCTGCAAACGAACAATTTAACTTCTGTTTTTTATGACTTTTACTACTTTTTCTTTACTAATTAGAACTTCCGGTGTTATGTTTTTTAGAAGTTGGAAGTGTGGGCATCTTTGTCCTGTTTCTTATATAGAAGAAAACCTTTCAACTTTTTAGTGTGAAGTATGATGTTAGCTGTGGATTTTCTATATCTAATTTGTTGAGAGGTTTTATTTTCAATAATGAAAATGAGCAAAAAATGAATTTGTTTAATGCTTTTTCTGCATCTATTGATAAGACTTCATGGTTTTGTCCTTCATTCTATGAATGTGTTGTGCCACATTTACATAAGTTGAACCATCCTGCACCCATTTGATCATAGTGTATGATTCTTTTAATGTGCTGCTAAATTTGGTTTGCTTATATCTTGTTGAGGATTTTGCATCTATCTTCACTAAGGAAATTGGTCTGTAATTTTCTTTTCATGTAATGTCCTTGTCAGGGTAATGCTGGCCTCATAAAAAGAGTTTGGAAGTATTTCTCCTCTTCAATTTTTGGGAAGAGTTTGAAATAAAGCGGTATTATTTCTTCTTTAAATAGTTGGTAGTGAATAGAATTCACCAGTACATCTGGTCCTGGACTTTGTTGAGAGATTGTTAATTACTAATTGAGTGTCCTTTCTTGTTATTGGTCTATTCACATTTCAATTTCTTCATGATTTCCTCTTGGAAGTTCGTAAGTTTCTGGGAATGTATCCGTTTCTCCTACATCATCCAATTTGTTGGCATTTAGCTGTTCATAGTAGTCTGTTACAATCTTTTGATTTTCTGTGATATCAGATGTCATGTCTCTTTTTTCATTCCTGATTTTACTTCAGTCTTCTCTTTCTTTAGCTAAAGATTTGTCAATTTTGTTTATTTAAAAAAAAAAAAAACTTTTAGTTTCATTGATCTTTTTGTTGTTTTTGAGTCTCTATTTTAATGATTTCTTCTTGGATGTGTATTATTTTTTCTTTCTGCTGACTCTGAGCTTAGTTCGTTCTTTTTAGTATCTTGTGGTTTAATGTTAGATTGTTTGAGAGTTTTCTTTTTTCTTAATGTTGGCATTTATCTTCATAAACTTCCCTTTTACTGCCTTTGCTGCATCCCTTATGTTTTGGTTCATTGTGTTTCCATTTTTATTTCTTTCAAGAACTTTTTAATTTCTCTTTTGATATCTTCTTTGACTTATTCATTGTTCAGGAGTGTGCTGTTTAATTTCCACGTATTTGTCAATTTTACTGTTTTCTTCCTCATATTGATTTCTAGTTTAATACTATTATAGTCAGAAAAAATACTTGATATAATTTCAATCGTCTAAGTTTGTTAAGACTTGTTTTCTGACCTAACATATGATCGGTCCTGGAAAACTTCCATGTTTGCTTAAGAAGAATGTGTATTCTGCTTCTTATGGATAGAATGTTATGTATGTCTGCTAGGTTTGTTTGGTCTAAAGTGTAGTTTAAGTCCAATGATTCCTTATTGATTTTCTCTCTAGGCATTCTATCCATTGTTGAAAGTGCACCTTTGAAGTCCCTTACTATTATTATATTGCTGTCTGTTTCTGCCTTCAGTTCTGTTAATATTTGCCTTATATATTTAACTGCTTCTATATATGTTGGGTATATACATATTTTCAATTGTTAAATCTTTTTGATGAATTAACATTTTATCATTATTTAATGACCTTTGGAAGTTAATAGCACTTTAGTGTAATGATGTTTACTCATTACATTAGTTATCATCTGTAGACGTGTAACGAAACTTAAATGACTTAGACAATGAACATTTATTATCTCATAGTTTCTGATGTTCAGAAATCTGAGTGTAACTTAGATGAGTGTCTCTGGCCTAAATTGTCTGATGAAGTTACAGTCCAGCAATTGGCCAGGTTTATAGTTGGCCAGGTTATCTCAAGACTTGATTGGAGCTGAAGAATTAGCTTATAAGATCACTTAGTGTTTGTTGGCAAACCTCAGTTCCTCACTGGCTGTTGGCCAGTTCTTTACCCCATGAACCTCCCATTAGGCAGCCCAAGTGTCCTTATAAATGTCATGTAACTCCTCCCAGGCTGAGCTATCCAAGGGGAAGCAAGGGCATGTGTGTGAAAGAGCTCCCAAGATGGCAGTAACAGGCTTTTTATAACCAAATCTTGGAATTGAGATACTATCATTTCTGTCATATTCTTTTTATTAGAAGAGAGTTTGTAAGTCTTGCCTAAACTCTGGGAAAGGGGATTACACAAAAGTGTGAATACCAGGAGGTAGCGATCATTGGATGTCATTTTAGAGCCTGCCCAGCACATTCATGTTTTACTCAATAATAGGCATTATTCATTAGGTAACTGGGGCCCTGATTACTGGCTGATAAGGTGAATAATAGACACATATTTGTTTTGTAGCGAGAAATGACAGCATTGCTGATTAAGTGCCACCTCTGAAATGAATCCTATAACATGTACCACTATAAAGTCATTATAATTCAGATTGTTATAAATTTGAAAATACACTGAAATCATGGGCATAATCAAATCTGACTCCAAAACTAAGTTACACGATTTAAATTCTCACACCAATATAGATTTTCAAAGGTTTCACAATGCATACAGAAATAATTGCCGTGTCAGAATGTTTCGTAAGTAGGAGTTGCAGAAATACTTCTCAGAATATAAATAAAATATTTTGAATACATAGCTTACATGATTTACCCTAATATCAAGTATTAATAAAAAGAATATTAATTATAAATGTTTCTTAATGCCTTATACTAAAATAGTTTTAACATTAAATACTAACATGTGATAGATATTAAACTAATACTTATTAATTAATAACTGACATTAATAAAGAGAACACCAATTCTAATTTTTTTCTTAAAGAAATCATCCTTCTAAGTTAGTATCAGCTTAATAGGTACTATCTCAGTGTCAGCAGCTTCGGCGCAAAGTAATACCAGTAAAGTAAACAGTCATGCCTTGTTCATTTCACATTTAATGTCTGGGAACACTTTTAGCCAGGAGCTAGATTGCACAAGCAATAAGTTATGCTAGTAGTTAACTGTAAAGTCGTAAAATTTGTCTGTTTTTCCTACAGCTTCAGAGACTAATCTTTGTAGAACTCATTTGCTGGTCGTTTCTTCTTAGCTTGATTGCTAAATATTGTAGTGCTTCAGGGCTGGGTCATGAACTTTCTTCCCCTCTTTACTTAAATCCTCTCCAGAGTCAGTCTTAGTAAACTCCTTCACTTCAAATATCCCTGCATTACAATGATTTCCAAGGTAAATCCTTACACTGAACAGCTCCTCTAAATTTTAGACTCGTGGGCCTAATAGCCTACTAAACATCTGTACTTGGACATCCAGTAGGAGTCTCAAATCTCATTAGCCGATGTAAATTTCTTACTTTTTTCCTAAAATCTATTCCTTTCCCAGGCTTCCCATCTCAGTGAATAACATCATTTACCCAATCACTCAAGCCAAAAATCTATTTTTTTTCACCTCTGACATCCAATATACAAGTAAGCCATGTTAGTTTTATCTCTAATTGTCCTAAGACTTGGGCAAGTGAGGGGACACTTGCCCTAGGCTTTTGTCTTGGGGGACCCCACTAGAAGTAATTGCCTGGGAATTTTATAAGTCTCTCTGTAATGTCTGAAATATGCTTGGGTTGGCAGTGCCAGTTTAATAGGCTATTCCAAGCCCAGAATGGGTGGCATGCAGGTCCCAGTTCCCATTTCTCTCTCTTGTGCTCTTCTCTTATTTTACCTCCCAAAACACTTGGGCTTTATCAGTTGCTCCTGGAAGCTCTGGAACTTGCACCTATGAGGTTATTCCATGGGTCCCTTGCCAGGCTTTGATTCCAGTAGACTACTCTGATTCTACTCTAATGAATGGGTCTCTCTCATTGGCCCAGAGATTGGGCCACCAGAATCATGCTGAAAGATTGATTTGAAGTGACTCCCACTCATGTTGGACACAAGGCAATTTCAGGGCTTGTGCTGTATTTGCATGGATCTTGATGTCTGTATACCAAGGTACCACTTCTGGTCTATAGCACTTGAATATATCAGGGGTGGCAACAGGTATCCTTTACCCTATATGTCCCCACGGCTGGAACTGACGATAATCACCCATACTTTCTGCAGACTCTGTGGCACAAGTCAAGTAGTTCTCTACGGGTGGCTATGCCTATAACTTTCTATGGCCTTTAGGACAGTTATCCTGTGATGCAATGACTTAATGTTCTTTCTTGCCTTTAGTTAATGCAGAGAAAATCTGTGCTTTCCTAGGCTGATTTCTAATCATACTGGATAAGAAATGATCTATTTTACTAACATAAGACCACTGTTATATATGTGTATTTAAGACATCTTTTCACTTTCTTTACATTGCCTTTTGATTAACTAAACTTGTCTCTTTTTAATTTTTTTTTCTTTTGTCATACTTTAAGTTCTGGGGTACATGTGCAGATCGTGCAGGATTGTTACATAGGTATACACATGCCATGGTGGTTTGCTGCATCCATCCCCCCCGTCATCTGCATTTGGTATTTCTTCTAATGTTATCCCTCCCCAATCCCTCCACCCCCTGCTATCCCTCCCCTACCCGCTAACAGGCCCTGGTGTGAGATGTTCTTCTCCCTGTGTCCATGTGTTCTCATTGTTCAACATCCACTTATGACTGAGAACATGCAGTGTTTGGTTTTCTGTTCTTGGGTCAGTTTACTAAGAATGATGGTTTCCAGCTTCATCCATGTCCCTGTAAATGACACGAAGTCATCCTTTTTTTATGGATGCATGCATAGTGTTCCATGGTGTATATATACCACATTTTCTTTATCCAGTCTATCACTGATGGACATTTGGGTTGGTTCCAAGTCTTTGCTATTATAGACAGTGCTGCAATAAACATATATGTGCATGTGTCTTTATAATAGAATGATTTCTAATCCTTTGGGTATATACACAGTAATGGGATTGCTGGGTCAAATGGTATTCCTATTTCTAGATTCTTGAGGAATTGCTACACTGTCTTCCACAATGGTTGCACTAATTTAAACTCCAACTAACAGTGTAAAAGCTTTCCTCTTTCTCCACATCCTCTCCAGCATCTGTTGTCTCTTGATTTTTTAATGATCACCATTCTAACTGGTGTGAGATGGTATCTCAATGTGGTTTTGATTTGCATTTCTCTAATGACCAGTGATGATGAGCTTTTGTTACTTTGGGAGGCTGAGGCGGGTGGATCACGAGGTCAAGAGATCGAGACCATCCTGGTCAACATGGTGAAACCCCGTCTCTACTAAAAATACGAAAATTAGCCGGGCATGGTGGCACGTGCCTGTAGTCCCAGCTACTCGGGAGGCTGAGGCAGGAGAATTGCTTGAACCCAGGAGGCGGAGGTTGCGGTGAGCCGAGATCGCGCCATTGCACTCCAG
>PVKV010017640.1:0-47103 GCA_004027835.1 Alouatta palliata | reverse complement strand
CACCCTGCGACGTGGCCACACCAGCATCTCCACAGACACAGAAGGAGGGCGTCACCCTGTGACGTGGCCACACCAGCATCTCCACAGACACAGAAGGAGGGCGTCACCCTGCGACGTGGCCACACCAGCATCTCCACAGACACAGAAGGAGGGCCTCACCCTGCGACGTGGCCACACCAGCATCTCCACAGACACAGAAGGAGGGCAGCACACTGCAGCGTGACCACGGCTCTGCAGCCAGGCCACAGGAGATTCTCAGCTCTGTTATAATCTTATGGGAGCACCACCGTATATGGTCCACTGTTGGCCAAAACGTTCTTATGCACTCGTGACCATATTTATTAGTCTGCAAAAGTTAAAAGTGATGATTTGGAAACACTGGCAATGGGGCATTTTGCTTCAGCAACCTTTTCCCTGTTTGGGTGTCAGTAGCTCAGCCAGCCTTGAAGAAATCTGCAGTGAAGAGGGCAGGTAGAGTCTGTGGCAGGAAGGTTGCATCCCGTGGGCCACAGCTACCTGCTGATAGTAGATTCGCCAGTTGCTGCCTCCGCTGACAGCTGGCAGGGCTATGGGGGAGCTGGTGTCCACCCAGATGTGCTCTCCTGCTGGGATGCTCCATCCCTGGGGACAGGAGTGCCCTAATGACTGTGCCTGTCCACTTCCAGGGGAATTACGCATTCTGCTGGGCTAACAGGTGCTGCCGGGACTGGGGTGGGGGTCAGGTACCCCTGCACATAGATTCAGGGACTGGCTGGTGCAGACACACTGGCTTGACTGCACACCCACCCTTGACTGCACAAGGGCTGATTCTGTGGCATTGCTCCTGCTCTAGACTGAAGCAGCGTTCTCAAAGCAATGCTGGCCAGCAGCACTGTCCCTCCTGGGAGTTGTTGGAGATGCAAATTCTCCAGCCTCCTCCCAGACCTATAGAGTCGGAGCTCCAGGGCATGGCCCAGCAGTGTGGAACAAGCCCTGCGTGGAGTTCTGATGCAGCTCAAATTGGGGCACACAGCTGAGTGTCCCATGGCGTCTGGAGGGCTCTGGTCTGCAGCAGAGACACCTCCTGGCTTAGCTTTGCCTCCATCCTGGCTTCTCTCCCTGCTCCCCCAAGAGCATCAGCTCCGGCTGTCTCTTGGACAAACACCTGGCCCTGGGGGTCTGCGTCTGGGAACCAAGGGGGCTTTCTGTTCACCACCTCAGGTATCTCCAAGTTAGATCCAAAGCTGCTTAATTTCTCTCCTTACCTCCCCCAGCCCACACCTATATCTTTTAAGCCACGTAGAGTCCAAGAAAACCCAGGGAAAGGCAGGGCAAAGTGCACTGCGGGGGTTGTTAATGCATCTCCAGTTTGACTTTGGTTTCTGGTAGACTCAGCACGCAGGCTGGGCTCCTGCTGTGCTGTTTCCTCTTCTCTCCTTTGCAAATTCAGTGAAGACAAAGGAAGAAAACAGAAGAATCCATTTATTGAGAAATGCTTTCAGATGCTGTAAATAACATTTTTATATTTAACACAGGACCATATCAGGCAGTCAGTTCTGTCTGTCTCAAGTCATGCTGGTAGATGGGCAGCGTCTGGCCACACATGGCCATCAGGCACTGGGTGAGCCCTGCCCTGGACTGAGAATCCACACACAGGTGCTGGAGACTTAGTGCAAGAACAGAACAGAGTATTTTACTCATCACTGCGGGCTGAAATCATCACATCTTGGACATATTGGGTTAAATAAAATGATATTAAAATTTCACCTGTTTTGTTCACTTTTGTTTCTGTTTTGAGACAGGGTCTTGCTGGGTCACCCAGGCTGGAGTGGAGTGGTGTGATCTTGGCTCACTGCAGCCTTGACCTCTCAGGCTCAAGCCATCCTCCAGCCTCAGTGTTCTGAGTAGCTGGGACCACAGGCATACATCACCATGCCCTGCTAAATTTTGTATCTTTTGTAGAGATGGGGTCTCACTGTGTAATCCAGGCTGGTTTCCACCTCCTGGCCTCAAGTGATCCTCCTGCCTTGGCCTCTCAAAGGCTGGGATTTTGAGTGTGAGCCACCATGCCCATTCCACCTGTTTCTTATTCTTGTGGCTTTAGAAAATCAAAGAATACATGTGGCTAGTGCTCTTTATCTTTTGCCCAGTGCTGGCTGAGAGGTACTAAGAGCTGTGGCAGTCAGCAGTGAAGGACGTGGCTGTGCCATCTGCCTTTCTGTATGCCAAAGGTGGCAAGCTGGCAGACATTCAAATCCAAACCCAACAACGCCCAGATGGCCTTTCCTGAGCACGGGGCCCTGGGTGAGAAGGCAGGTTCTGAAGTGGGGCTCCCCACTCATCTCGCCCAGCCTGCCTTTCCTTGTCTTGCGATGCTGGCTGCGGTGCCGTGACAGATGATGACGTTTGTAAGTCAGAGCAATTTTTAAACCCACATCTGCAAAACGCAGCCTGGGAACTGTCTGCTCCGCCCGGAACCATGGGGATCTCTGTAGGAGGAAGTTGCATGGTTTCACATGGGTAAATCGTCGTGACACCGTCGTGGCTGTTGGCAGGAAACGTCCTCACATTTTCAGTGAAATGCTTTCCTCTTGATCTTTCCAGAAGACGGAGGCGGAACAGCTGGTTGCCGTACTCCGTGTAAAGTCCTTTGGGTAAATTGAGGGTAAACTTTATTCCTTAAATTCTGCTCCATGGGGTCGCAGGCTTGGTTCCTTTAATTAAGAGAATTGTGATTTTTTTCCCCTATAAAAGCAAAGCCATCTGGCAGCTGCAGCATGGGTGAAGCATTTAGGCAAATGATGTGATTTGGATACAAAAGGGAATCTGAGGCCGGGTGTGGTGGCTCACGCCTGTAATGCCAGCACTTTGGGAGGTCGAGGCAGGCGGATCACTTAAGGTCAGGAGTTTGAGAGCAGCGTAGCCAACATGGTGAAACCTTGTCGCTACCAAAAATACAAAAATTAGCCAGGTGTGGTGGCATGCACCTGTAATCCCAGCTACTCAGGATGCTGAGGCAGGAGAATCGCTTGAACCCGGGAGGCAGAGGTTGCAGTGAGCCGAGATCGTGCCATTGCACGCCAGCCTGGGTGACAGAGCAAGATTCCATCTCAAAAAACAAAGCAAAACGCAAAGGGAATCTGAAGCCACAGTCTAATAAGGTTGCATCATCTATAAGCTGCGACACTCAGCGAAACAACGTTTTGGAAGGGTTTTCTATTTCTGTGGTTCATGAAATCCTTGTAGCTACCCTGAAATACTATACATCGCCGTATGACTAAAACTGAAGGGGGTCCAGATGACCATGTGGCGACTCAGGACCCTCTAGACAGCAACGGCATGGTGGGGGGCCTTGCCAGGCTCCTCTGCCAGCTTCACCGTCTGGGTCTGCCTGCTCAGGGGCTCCGGAGGCGTGCCGAGCACAGGCCAGCCTGGAATTGGTGCTGCTAGTGGAGGAAGAAGAGGGTGTGCGACGGAGCTGGGGCTGCCGGGACTGGGGGTGGGGTTCAGGCGCCCTTGCACACGTGTCCAGGGACGGGCTGGTGCAGATGCAAACTGGCTTGACCGCACATACCCCTTGACTGCACAAGGGCTGATTCTGTGGCGTTGTTCCTGCTCTAGACTGAAGCAGAGTTCTCAAAGCAACCCCGGCCAGCAGCACTGTCCCTCCTGGGAGTTGCTGAGATGCAAATTCTCTAGCCTCCTCCCAGACCTACAGAGTCAGAGCTCCAGGGCATGGCTCAGCAGCATGTGTGAACTTGAGGGGCTCAGAGCTTGTGGGGAGGTGTTGCCGACCCAGGACCGGTTATCGATTGGGGGAACCCAGAGAACAAAAGAGGGACTCCTCCCTTGTTCAAAAGTCATTAAGAGTTGGAAGAAAGCAATGACGTAGTATTAAACCGGGTGGGAGCCCCATCTGTGCTGGGGCCTTGTAGGACTGCAGAGGCCAAGTGTCCTTGAAGGCAACCCTGGTCTTGTGGCACAGACTGTGGGGACAGCTCCTGGGTTCTCACCTTGGCCAAGCATGACATTGCCTTCCAGGGACCAAGGAGAAGGGCAGGGATGTAGGGATGAAGGGAAGGTTCAGGAAGGAGGCGCAGTGGCTGAACTATGTGATCAGCCTTGAAAATCGTCTCTAGGCTTTATGACCATTGAGGGACGAAATTGTTCTTATTGTCGGAGAGGGTAAAATATATCCCGAGAGGCAAAGAGTTTTACGGTTTTTCTTTGTTCTCTCCTTCATTCCTTGCTTCCCCCTTCCTTCTTCTGTTCTTCCTTTCTTTCTCTTTCCCTCTGTCTGTTCTCCCTCCTTCCTTCCTGTCCTTCCTTCTTTCTGTCTTTCCTTCCATCTTCTTGCCTTTCTTTTGGTATTGTTATTTTTTCAGCACAGGTAGCCATCTGTGTGTAGGGGCATTAAAGGTCAGACCTTTAGTCCCACTGAAAGAACAAAATAGCAATGACACGTTTATATCCTCTGCCTATTGCAGGACAGCAGATTGAAAATTTTCCCCTCAAAACATATTTCTTCAGATGTGTTGATGGTTCTGTTTTTGTGTTAAATAGAGCCACCCTCTTCCTAATTCTGTGTTCTTGCTATAAGCTGGCTAGAGACAAGGTCACCAGCGACTCAATTCAATCAGCAGCTGCTGGCTTTTGGCAGGTCCAGGGGCTCATTGCGTGAATGCAGTCGCTAACTGGCTTTAGACATGGAGAGATAATCGATACTTTTCTGGCCCATCTTGGTCTCGCCTCTTTGGCGGAAGAAAGCAGCACCCACACAGATGTCTAACATCGGATTCCCGTCCAGCTCCCGAGGGCTGGGCTCTGCCCGTTGCGCGTGGCCGGCAGCTCCGCCGGTGCCTGTCCGCGTCTGCTGAGCCATCCTTCCTTCCGAAAGTGAACTGTTTTCGTGGTTTCTTCCCGGCATCCGAAAGCAACAGTGAGTGGTTGTCTGCGGCAGCATCCCTGGGGCCCCAGGTGCAGGTGAGTCACTCAAGCCTCCCTGCAAACCAGTTCATGAAGCCTGCTTCATCCGGGACGCGCTGAGAGTGCAGGAATATTTCAAAAGCGGCTTGGCAGCCATGGCGCAATTAAACCAGGAGGAAAGGAGAGCAGAGGCGGAGGAGGAAGGCGCGATTTAGTTGTGACTTGAACACCGTCTACACCAGCCAAAGAAGGCTGGTCCACACTGGCTTTCAGCTGAGGGGAGGGGCCGCCCCCAGATCATGTAATTTTTGAAATTACGTTTGTAATTAACTTCACGATGTCTCCAGGGAATTCTGGAAAGACAGCAAGAAAAAACGTGGTATCTCTCCTATCAGATACTACAAAGCACCTAATGAAGTATCCTTAGGACATTAGAAAAAAACTCACTCAAAAAAAGGTAGAATTCTTCCTTTGTATTCTTGGGGTGTTGGAGAGGGTGGCAGGGTCTTGCTGCAGGTGAGATGTTTCACACAGTTTTAGTTTTTACTCTTCAGGTCAGGGTCTGGCTTTCCTCCTAATAGTCTTTTACTAAAACAACCTCTTCATGAACTTTTAAGTCCGCGCAGATTTTTAGGAAAGATAAATCTAAAATATTTTGTGACAACAATTTGAAGGCCAAAAACCATGGCTATCTCCGTACTTACCAGTTGTTTGAGTGATCCCTGTCTCTTAAATTATGTTCTAATGTTTTCATAAAATCTCCATAAAAATGACAAATTTAAAAGAGGAGCAGAGTCCCAAGTCCAGTGCCCCCAACCGCATTCAGAACTTTGTACTTGCATTGCTGGATATAACCGTGGGGCAAATAGTGCAAGAATGAGCCATGGAAGACATCCTGCGAGTGAGCGACCTCTCAGCCCCTGCACGGGGTGAGCATGAGCCATGGAAGACGTCCTGCGAGTGAGCGACCTCTCAGCCCCTGGACGGGGTGAGCATGAGCCATGGAAGACGTCCTGCGAGTGAGCGACCTCTCAGCCCCTGGACGGGGTGAGCATGAGCCACGGAAGACGTCCTGCGAGTGAGCGACCTCTCAGCCCCTGGACAGGGTGAGCAGAGTTGGAATAGACAGATGAGACCTGACATATCCAAGTAAAAGCAGCCAATGAAGCAGCTTAATGGGCTCCCCCGGGTGCCCTGGGAGTACACACCACCTCCACCCATTAGCCATGAACTCCGCTCCAGATGGTTCAGCTGCTGTGCGGCCCCACAACGGAAGCCCAGGAGACTGGCACCTGCCTTCCAACAGCTTACAGTCCAGTGGGCTTCAGTGAGAGGAGTGGGATCCAATCATCCCCATAAACTTGGGGCCTGAAACTTCTTTGCTGGAAGCTTCTTTCCCAGAGAGCACCAGGAAGCCCTGGCCTCAGGCGCGCCAGTCAGAACACGTGGCAGCAATGGACTTTACTGCTAGAACTCCTATCAAGCGTCCTAGGCAAGGCATGCACCCAGTGCCAGAATCAGGAAGGGGAAGGTGCCCTGTGCCCCTCTCAGAAGTGACCGCCAAAGCCATCAGTCACTGTTTCCACCTTCAGACCTGCGTCTCTTTAGCTTCTCCATAGTGGAAGAAGAGGAGCTGGGTGGGCAGGGCTCAGCAGCTTCTACGTTTTTGCCGTGTCTATCGACAAGTGGGCCAGTTCAGATTTGGATTAGATCACCTAAGAGAATGCATAGAATCCGCTTCTTTCAAGTTTTACAACAGGAAACTGGCAGAGAGTGCTGTTGCTCACTAACACCGTGTTTCTCCTTTTCCTGGGCACACAGCCAAATTACAGCCTCCTCGCACCTGTGAGTTCTGCCCAAGCCTGTGTTGCTGGGTGGGATGGAGGCTACCTCCAGTTTAAATAATCTGTTCTTTTTACTGTCCTAGTCCATGGTAGATTTAGATGTCATGCATTAAAGATGGCAGTGCCACAAAACCAGGGGCCCCGAATGACTGCATGGAGCAGAGACCCTCATCCCCTCCAACATGATACTCTGGGAATGGAGTTTTGCATGTTGAATCACTACCATACTGTGTCTGTTTGTTCTAGCAGTTCACCTACTCTTCCCAGCACAAAGGATAGGCAAGCATGGGGAAAAGTTGTCTTACTTAAAGTGAACTTAACAATACCTTATTTGCAAAGACTAGATAAATACATTGAGCAAGTTTATCAGGTTATCAATCAGACAGTAAAACAGTGGAGGATTAAGATTTAAGGTTAAGTCTTCATATAAATAACATGCTTGTTGTGATAACATCTCCTTCTAGGCTCTTGAATGCAAGTTAATTTTCCGAAGGTCTGATTCTCTGTGCCTCAAGACCTGGCTCCTGGCCCACAGGTGTCTGCTGATTTTGTTTCTTTGACAGCAGGGGGTGCTCTGGGAATATGCTGTTCAAACTAACTTCTGCCTCTAGTTACGGTTCTTAAGAACCCAAGAGAAAGAAAAAGAATAATAACAAATTGTCAATTTATAAATAAGTGTCTTCTAACTTTGGAAATGCACATTAGCACAGGCCCAGGGCCTGAAAGAAATTAAAGTGGTACTAAAATAAATTAGACAGTTGAAACGCAACCAGTAAAAGACAAAAGAAATGTGTCTTGTTCACGGAACCCACCACGTACTTCAAGCTGAGAGATCAACCACTGTCCCCAAGAATCGCTGGTGATGGTCGAGTAGGGTGGTGACTTGTGTTTCTCCTCTGCTCCTGGCTGGGTGATAGAGTGAGGAGAAAATTGGGTGAATCGTGTCAGGATCCTGCACTGGCCAGTTCTTACCACTGCAATGGCCACGTTTCAAAGAAGGGCTTGCTGGAGGCAAGTTATGTGTGGTGAAGGTAAAATTGGTGTTGATGTAGCCAAGAGCTGGGCTGATTCCCTTGGATTTATTTTCTGATTTCTGGTTCTCATTTGCAAAGTAGAGATGATCCCTCCCGGCCCCCATCTCAACAGGCTGCTTTGGGTCTTGTGAGAACGTCTCATGCTTGGTATTTAAACCCTTATCTTTTCTGAAGTGGCCTGGAATGGAATTTTATCCTAGAGACGTCCTGACCATTGGTTTGCCAGTGCCCTTCTAGTTTGTGTGTTCTCAGTTCCCTCAATGGCCTTCACATTTATTTCTGGTGATTCCTCCAATTCACTTTCCCTGATCTCCAAAAATGAAACAACGGGGCTCCTTGTGCTCTGCCTTTGCTTCCTCGTGCCGCATTGCCACCTGCTCATTGGTCCGTGCGCCCTGTCGGTTGACAGCAGCATCTTGGACTTTATTATACCGGCCCCAGCAGTGCTTGCTGAGTGAGTGAGTGAAGGGCTGGCTGCACGCTCATTCTGGAATCTGTTGGTGCCATAAGCCACATTGCTGCTGTTTCTGTCACTCATTTTAGGTCACATCTCAGTGCGCTTCAATCTCACACCCAGGAGCACTGGACACCCTGGAGTGGGGGCCTGTTCATTTCCCTTTGAATCCAAAGTGCCTCAGATGCTACTTGGAGATTGACAAACGTTTGTTGGGTGAATGAGTAAATGAATGAAACCGTGGGTTATCTGTCTGCATTTAAGGGTAGGGATTGATAACACTGGAATCTAGATTGCTTCCTAAAACAATCTTTCTAAGGTACTCTGTGAAGGTTTCTTGGCTCCTGAGATGACCTGTTTCTTCTTGGGGCCTCATTTGCCAGAAAGATTCTTAAAACAGTGCGTCAGTGTGGTGGTACAGCAGAGTTAGTCCTGTTTGGGCACATCTTTTAGAGGGACATTTCTGGAGGTCAAGTGATAAATGTTTAAACACTTGAATTATCTAAATCTAGCACAGGAACTTTTTCACAGTTAATGATGTATTGACAGTTTAAAAAAATCTGCTTTTTAAGAGTGTAGACAATTGTTTACCAGAGACCTAAGACCAAGGTATCATTTTTCCCATCATTACTTCAATGTAATAAAAGCTGCATATGAAAAATCTACAGCTAACATCATACTCTGTGGTGGAAGCCTGAAAATGTAACTCCTAAGGTCAGGAAAAAGTAAGAGTGTTTATTCTTACCGCTTCTATTCAACATTGCCCTGAAATTCTTGCCAGGATAGTTAGGCAAGAAAAAGAAATAAAAGGCATCCAGATTGGAAAGGAAGAAATAAAACTATTCCTACTCACAGATCACATAATCTTGCATGTAGAAGCCCCTAAAGAAATCTATAAAAAACTATTAGAAATAATGAATGAGTTCAGAAAAATTGTATGATCAACATACTTAAATCAGTTTTATTTCTACTCATTAGCAATGAATAATCCAGAAAGGAAATTATTAAAACAATTCTATTTACAATAACATCAAAAAATAAAGTGCTCAATGATAAATTCAGCCTAGGAGATGTAAGGCTCATACACCCAAAACTATAAAATATTGTTGAAAGAAACTAAAACAGACTTAAATAAGTGGAAAGACATCCTATGTTCATGAATTGGAAACTTGATATTGTAAAGATGACAGTATTCCCCAAAGTGATCAATTGATCACTATTAAAATTTCAATGGGCTTTTTTGTTTTTTCAGAAATGGAAAACTAACTCCAAAATATGTATGGAATTACAAGGAACCATGAATAACTACAACAGTGTGTAAAAAGAGAACAAAACTGGAGGACTCACACTTTCCAATTTCAAAGCTTACTACGCAGCTACAGTAATCAAAACAGTATGGTACTGCCATAAGATAGACATACAGAGCAAGGAAATAGAATTGAGATTCTGGAAATTAACTCATACATGGATGACAAATTGATTTCTGACAGTGGCGCTAAGAGCATCAACTGGGGGAAAATAGACTTTTTAACAAACAGTGCTGGAACAAAGCCTGATGTAGGCTCATAATAATAATAATAATACAGTACTGAACAACTGGATATCCATATGCAAAACAACAATTGTGTATCCCTTCCTCACACCAAATAAAAAGTCAATTTAAAATAGAACAAAGACCCAAAAGTAAGTGCTAAAGATATGAAACTGTTATGGGAAAACATACGTGTATTTTTGTGACCTTGGATCAGACCACAGTTTCTTAAAAGTGACACTGAAAGCATAGTCAAAACCACAAAACAATGGAGAATTTGGACTTCACGAAAATAAAAAAACCTTTTGTGTATCAAAGGACACTATTCAGAAGGTGAAAACAACCTACCAAATGGGAGAAAATATTTGTAAATCATATGTGTTAGTCCTTCTCACACTGCTAGTGATGACATAGCTGAGATCGGGTAATTTATGAAGGAAAGATGTTTAATGGACTTGCAGTTCCACATGGCTGGGGAGGCCTCACAATCATGGTAGAAGATGAAGGAAGAGCAAAGATGTCTTACACAGCAGTACATAATCCTTTAGCCAGGACAATGGGACCAACTTCGCCTCGGGACCAGTGTTTTGATAGGAATTCAGTGGGAAGAAGCCTCAGAGCTGAGAAGACTTCACTGTTCTTCTTCTTATGAAAATAAAAGGGCTCTTAAAGGCAGAGCTGCTTCTCCTGCTTTCATCTTTGAGTTTCTTGTTTCTTTTATTTTTTTTATTTTATTTTATTTTTTCTTTTTGAGACAGAGTCTTGCTCTGTTGCCAGGCACCAGGCTGGAGTGCAGTGGCACAATCTCGGCTCACTGCAACCTCTGCCTCCTGGGTTCAAGCAATTCTCCTGCCTCAGCCTCCCGAGTAGCTGGGACTACAGGTGTGCGCCACCACGCCCAGCTAATTTTTGTATTTTAGTAGAGACAGGGTTTTACCATGTTGGTCAGACTGGTATCGATCTCTTGACCTCATGATCTGCCCACCTTGGCCTCCCAAAGTGCTGGGATTACAGGCGTGAGCCATCTAGCCTGGCCATTTCTTTTTATTATAATAATAATGTGACAATGTGAGTTGTAGTTATATTTACAGATCTTCCTAGGTCATATTGTTTGAGAAGAAAAAGGCTGTGGGAAACTAGGTTTCCTGACTTTCCATATATTCCATCAACAATCTGAATTTCGTCATTATAGCTTAAAATCTTAGCATGCATCTCATAAGTGAAATGTACACTTTCCTATAGTACTTAACAAGCAGGGCCAGGTGCAGTGGCTCACTCCTGTAATCCCAGCACTTTGGGAGGCCGAGGCAGGTGGATCACAAGGTCAGGGATTTGAGACTAGCCTGATCAAGATGGTGAAACACTGTCTCTACTAAAAATACAAAAATTGGCCGGGTACAGTCATGGGCACCTGTAATCCCAGCTACTTGGGAGGCTGAGGCAAGAGAATCACTTGAACCCAGGGGGTGGAGGTTGCAGTGATTAGAGATTGCGCCACTGCACTCCAGTCTGGGTGACAGAGTGAGACTCCATCTCAGAAAAAAAAAAAAAAAAAAAAAAAGAAGCAGGAGTCCAATTGTCTCTTGCCGTGACTGAGATAGTCTAGTCAATATTTTGTCCATGAGGAAAGTGTTGTCCAATGGAGGAGATAAAGTTGTTGGATCAGTAATTAAATTGTTGTCCTTATTGTTTTGTGAAAATAAAGCCGGGGACAAAGAAGGGGGAGACGATACTAGTGTATTGCACACACTGTGGGTAATAATAGAAATCATGCATGCCAAGGCGACCTCTTCTTATCTTAGTGATAGCACAGCCAGGTGCAGAACCCACTGCAGGGGTGCTGGGCCAATCCTTCTCTCTCAGCTGGTTAACTGGCACACATGACTTCAACAATACAAGCAACACGTTCTATCAAAGTATTCCTCTCACAAACACGAGGCCATGATCAAAACAAACCCCACTCTCCTGTGAATCATCTTGACGAGACTGATCCCTGTCTAGCCATAGTAAAAAAGGGATGCCATTTGTGTATTTACTAATTCCACCTAAACTGGTACAGGTTGGCACTACATGATTATTTTTTCTTCATTCCTCAAATGTGAGCTTACGATAGGCTTGGTGTAGGTGGCGTCTTGAATCGACACAGTGTTCTAATGTGAAAAGTCATGAGTTTGTGCTGCAGATGCCATGGTGCACCTGGGCACGCCAGCAGGCCGACCCTTAGCCTAAACTCCTGGACGGCAGGGATCAGAGGAGCTGTGATTCATCTCCTGCCTCCACCTAGGCCAGCAGACACTCCGGGTGGACTTTATCCATCGATGCCGTCCTGGCCCTGAGCTGCTCTCTGGGCTGCTGGGTAGGTGTTTCGGGTTGTTCAATGACAACACAGTCGGGAGACAGCGGCACGTTTGCTGTGTCCTTCCTCTCGTCCTTGTGGGGTGACCTCCAGCAGCCATGCCAGAGCCCGCAGCGTCTGCTGCTCAGCAGCTCCCTCCCTGCTGGACGGCTGGGTTCCTTCCACGGCCCAGACCCTGGCCTCCCTCCTGGACCAAATCCTTCCAAGGAGCTTTCCCTGAACTTTTATCAGAGAAATGCCCTTCTAGAAAAAGGCAATTTTACAAAACAAAAACGAAACCCTGACCAATTTATATGATTAGAATGGGTGGTCAATCTGAAGGTTTTAATAAAACAAGTTGTGCTGAAATACATACATTAATGAAACTGCTGTAATGCACCATTGCTGTTATGGGTTAAATTGTCCCTGCCTCCCTCCACCAAAAGACATAATATTCCATCTGTGGAGGGTTTATAACAATAATAGCAGCCATTCAATGTGGACACCACGTAACCATCGTCACATCCTCCTCCCTGAAAAAAAATATTGGTTTTCATTCTGAGAAACTGCTACAGTGATTTACATAAAAATATGTATTTAAGCTACTTTTAGTTCATTTCTGTTACTTATATTTTAATAAAATATTTACATTCTATATGAAGATTAATTTGGAGGACTCCCAGTTATAAAGTTGGCCCCTACGTGTTTCTTCCCAAAGCGTTTAGCTAATAGTTCTGAATTGGCTCGATTGCTGACAGTTTATGTCACCTAGACTGTGTACTACGTTTTCCTGCATTTAGATAGTCGATTTGGAATACAGAATGATAGCACGGTGATTTTAAGTACAGAGACACAA
This sequence comes from Alouatta palliata, assembly GCA_004027835.1. Lineage (NCBI taxonomy): Eukaryota > Metazoa > Chordata > Mammalia > Primates > Atelidae > Alouatta > Alouatta palliata. The sequence goes on along the minus strand of PVKV010017640.1, from coordinate 34,144 downwards.
AACCCAAGACAGTTCTGTCATTCTAGCAACCTTTTGGAGTTGTTCTTTGTATTTAAAATCTGAAATAGTAAGGCAGAGCTGCAATTTGTGAGATGCTTTTTTGTGATTGAGTGCAAATTTAAGTGCAGACTTTAGAAGTGAAATATTTTAATAAATTTGCATATGATCTTTAGAATTGAATTATATTCATTTAAAACTGTTATTTAAAATCTAAAGGACACGTAAAGAAAATTATTACCACTACCGATTGTTGCATTTTTATTCCTGAAATAATTTGTTGTGTAGAAAAGAGGGTCTTAAAAGTTGCTCCGGATGTCACATATACCCGTGGTATGGCTAGACTCTGTGTTCCTACCCAAATCTCATCTCACATTGTAATCCCCCATGTTAGAGGAGGGGCCTGGATCATGACTGGATCATGGGGGATTTCCCCCTTGCTGTTCTCATGATAGTGAGTGAGTCCTTACGAGATCTGATGGTTTAAAAGTGTGGCACTTACCTGTTTGCTGTCTCTCTCTCCTGCCACCATGTGAAGATGTGCTTGCTTGCATTCCACCTTCTGCCGTGATTGTCAGTTTCCTGAGGCCTTCCAGCCATGCTTTCTGTTAAGTCTGTAGAACGGCGAGTCAATTAAACCTCTTTTCTTCATAAATTACCCAGGATCAGGTAGTTTTCTATAGCAGTGTGAAAAATAACTGATATAATCTCAGACTTTTGGACTCCACGGCATAAGTTTCTGTTGCTTAAGCCACCACCTATGTAGTATTTTGTTATGACAGCCCAAGTTAAGTAATACAGAGGGGAAAGACAGGTTGAAGATGCCTGAGTGAGGAGATGGGAGTCCAAGGGGGCAAACAGCCAGGGGGCAGGTTGGGTCGGGGCTGCAGAGGGTTGCCTTCAAGGGTTCATTGGAGCTCTGACTGGTGCATGCACAGGAGGAAGCTGCCCCAAAGGAGTAGAGGGAACAATTCTGAGGTACCACACAGGACTGAGGATGCTGCTTCTTCCTGTCAGCCAGCGTGCAAAACCTGACACTGTATAGGGCATTAAGCACAGCAATCAGAAGGGTTTAACTTTAGTAATGAAGCAATTTTAGCCATAGTCTAAGAGCTGCTCTGGTTTCACCAAACAAAGCTTAGAAGAAAGACTCTAAAAGAACAATCCATTTCTAAGTAACTTAAACAAATCCTGGAATGAAATTCAAAAATATTTATGAGAATAAAAATTATCCAATACCCGAAACAGTGAAATTCACAACACCTGGCAGCCAGTCAACAATAGGCAGGGAAAGAAACAGAAAGTGAGAGGTGCCAAAATATTTGAATAAATAATGGTTGAAGCATTTCCCAATTTTATGAAAATTGTAAACTCACAGATTCAAGAATTTTAACAAACACATGAACAAGAAACATAAAGAAATCTACATCAATGTACTGCATAATTAAATTATATAAAGAGAAAACTTTAAAAGTAGCTTTTGAAAAAAAAGACATATACAGAAGATAAAGATAGGGATGAGAGCAAATTTATTGTCATAAACAATACAGTGAGAAGATACCATAGTATCATATTTAAAATACTAAAAAATAAAAAGAACAAAACTGTCAACCTAGAATTGTTTACCTAGTGAAACTATCTTTAAAAACAAAGACAAAAAGATTTTTTAGATGTTCAAAGCTGAAGGAATTTTTTTGTTTTTTCTGAGACAGAGTCTCACTCTGTTGCCCAGGCTGGAGTGCAGTGGTGTGATCTCAGCTCACTGCAGCCTTGGCCTCCCAGGTTCCAGTGATTCTCTTGCCCCAGCCTCCCAAGTAGCTGAGATTACAGGTGCACACCACACACCCAGCTAATTTTCGTATTTTTTTAGTAGAGATAGTGTTTCACCATGTTGGCCAGGCTGGTCACTGAAGGAATTTATCTTCAGCAAGCCTGTACAATAAAAAAGGCAAAGAGAAACTGATACCAGATGGAAGTCTGGATTTCCATGAAGGAAAAGAAAAGCACTATAAGTGACAACTAGAATGGTAAATATAAAGTGATTTTTCTATTATTTAAATTTCTTTGAAAGATAAATGACTCTTTGAAACTATATAAAAATAAAAATAATATAATTTGGGGTTACAACATGTGGAAGTAAACTTTATTACAACAATAGTACAAAGATCAGGAAGGGAGAAATGGAAGTATGTGATTCAAACTTCTTATAGTATATACGAATTGGTATGATACTATTTGAAGATAGACTGTGATAGGTTAAATATGTGTACTATACACTCGAATGCAACTTCCTAAACAGTACAAAAAATAATAACTAATAAGATAGCAAAAGACATAAATACAACAATAAAACCACTCAATCCAAAAGAAGACAGAGAAAAAGGACAGTGAATAAAGAACGAATGGAAAAAATGGAAAGCAAATGGCAAGATGATAGACTTAAAGCCAAACATAGCCACAATTATACTAAATGTAAATGTCAAAGCAACTCCGTCATTGAAAGACAGAGATTGTCAGATTGGATAAAATGGATTATCAGATTGGATAAATCTGTTTGCTAAATTTAGAAAATTGAATTTAAATACGAAGACAAAAATAGATTAAAAGTAAAATGACATAAAAAGATGTATTAAAATCAACAGATAGCTGGACTGGCTGTATTAATATGATGCTGCAAAGTATTTTTCAGAGCAAAGGCTATTACTAGGGATGAAAAAGGCCATTTCATAATGATGAAGGTATTAATCAAAAGAACATAAAAATCCTAAATATTTATGAAACTAAAATCAGAGCTTCAAATACATGAAGCCAAAACTGAGGAAAAGGTGAGAATAAATCAAAAAGTCCAAAATTATAATAAGCAATTTTAACATTCTTCTCTCAGGAATAAATACAATAGTAAGACAAAATCAGTAAGGATATAGAAGACATGTGCAACACGGTAAACCAACATGACCTAATTTGCAGCTGTAGATCAATTCACCCAATAAGGTAAACATGCTTTTTAATTGCCCATAAAGCATATGCCAAGATAGAGTTAATTACTGTGTGATTAAACAAGCCTCAACTTCAGTGGATTTACATAAGACAAAGTATATCTCCTCAGCACAATGAAAGTTACCAAGAAATCAATAAAATGTCTGGAATACCTCAAAATACTTAGAAACTAAATAGCATACTTCTAGATCATCCATCAGTAAAATAAGAACTCAAAAGAAATTAGATAACATTAGAAATGAAGGAACACAAAAGCATAGCATATCATAATTTGTAAGGGCAGCTAAAGCAGTGCTTTCAGGAAATATTATAGCACTAAATGATCATACTAGAAAAGAAGGAAATATGCTGTTCCAAGTAACAGAGAAATAATTTTAAAAAAGAAAGGAAGAAAATCAATAAAATAATCTCAAATTCCACATTAGTAAAGCAGAAAAATAAGAGCAGAAGAAACTCAAAATAAGAGAAGAAAGAAAATAGTGAGCATCAGAACAGAAATCAATAAATTAGAAAAAGCAGAAAACGTTAGAATAAAATAATGAAACCCAGAGCTGATTCTTTGAAACAATCAATAAAATTAATAAGCCTCAAGTCAGATTGGTCAGGGAACAAAGGATAGAAAATGTAAATTACCAGTATCAGAAATGAGAGAAATAACATCACTACAGAGTCTTCAGGTACTTATAATAAGAAGATACTTTGAAAGAAGCAAAAGCAATAAGTTTGAAAACTTAGATAAAATGGACAAATTCCTTAAAAGACAGAAACTACCAAGATTCACTCAAGAAAAAATAGAGAAGCTGAATAGCCTCAAATCTATTTAAATTAAATATGTAGTAAAAACCTTCCCACAAAGAGAACTCCAGGCCCAGGTGGCTTCACTGCTGAACCCTAACAAACATCCTGAGAAGAAACACTTACAGCCAATGCTACACTTAGTGGTGAAGACAGAACGCTTCCCCTACAGGCCCAGGGCCAGACAAGGACAGCCATTCTCGGCCATTCCATTCGACATTGTGCCACCAGGCCTATGAATTACACAGGAAAATTAATAGAAGGTGTCTAGATTGGAGAGGATGTAAAAGTGTCTTAATTTTCAAACAACATGCTTATCTATGAAGAAAATCCCGTGAAATCTATAAAACAACTATTAGAACTAATAAGAAAGCTTAGCAAAGTGACAGGCTACTAGATCAATATACAAAAATCAATTGTGTTTTTATATACTGGCAACAACTAGAAATTTAAATGGAAAGAAATACCACTTATAATTTTACCAAAACATGAAATACTTAGGGGTAAACCTGACAAAAGATGTGCACAATTTCTACATTGAATATTATAAAACTTTGATGAGAAAGTACACATTTGGAGAAATTTTGCTACCTGATTTCAGGACTTATTATAAAGCTACAGTAATCGTGACAGCATGGTGTTGGCATAAAGACACACAAATAGAGTGATAGAATAGGATAAAGAATCCAGGAATAGACCTGTGCGTTTGTCAGTTGGTTTTTGTAAATGCATGGAGGCAATTTGATGGAGAAAGAACAGTCTTCCTATCCTTTGTGAAACTATTGATGATCCATATGAAAAAAAAGGACATTGATCAATTCATTGTATCATATGCAAAATGTGCTCGAAATGGATTAGAAACACAAATGAAAAACTGAGAACCACAAAGAAAACATTGGAGAAAATCTTGGGACTTCAGGTTAGTCAAACATATCTTAGATACAACATGAAACACATGATCTATATGAGGAAAAATGGATACCTTCAACTTCATGGAATTAATAACTTAAGTCACTGAGAAGTGAATGGAGAGACCGACCACACACTGGAAGAAAATATTCACAAACTACATACTTGATAAAGCACTTGTGCATAAAATATTAAAGAACTCACGAATGTCAATAATAATATAAAAAACCCACCCAATAAAAAGATGGGCAAATGGCTAGCTCAGCTTCAGAAAAATACTGAAGGTAGAAACATAGAGAAAGATAACAGCTCATGGTTGAGGTGGGATTCTGGGGTGGGCACAGCCTCACAGGGCTTGAGGAGCACAGGGAGTGTTTGCTTCGGGGAGGTTTGCAGCCCCCATCCCACAGAGAGCCTTGCTGTTGCAGTATTGTTCTCTTGTTGCCTCCCTGCCTATTCCTCATCCTTTGGCTGGGACGCTCCTCTGAGCAGAGGGTGAGTAAACCAGGAGCTTTCCTGGCATGCAGGCTCAAGATCGCATATGGAAGGGACGCCTCCCTCAGCAGAACCCTACGCATATCACACACACCCTTTCCCAGATTCTAGCCAGACCACCCACAGTAGAGTAAACCAGATTATGTGGGACCCCACGCCTAAATATACTTTCTTTAATTTAAATTTGTTTTTAACCTCTATAATGCTATTACAGTAAACAGGTGGGAGATGTCTCATTAGCCCAAAAGAAAGTATGTACAGTATGGGTTTGACTGAGAGCTTTTTTTTTTTTTTTTTTTTGAGACGGAGTCTTGCTCTGTTGCCCAGGCTGGAGTGCAGTGGCACCATCTCAGCTCGCTAACACTTCCACCTCCCAGGTTCAGGCGATTGTCCTGCTGCAGCCTCCCGGGTAGCTGGGATTACAGGTGTGCATCACCACACCCAGCTAATTTTGTATTGTTAGTAGAGACAGAGTTTCACCATCTTGACCAGGCTGGTCTCGAACTCCTGACCTCAGGTGATCCCCCTGCCTCGGCCTCCCAAAGTGCTGGGATTACAGGCGTGAGCCAGTGCACCAGGCCTGACTGAGTTTTAACTCCACTGAATCCCTTTATATATTTGACAGTCCTCACTCCTGGGTTAGGAAATGCAAACCTTTCCATTGTTGTTCTTCTTTTTTCTCTTTGATTTATTCTCTCCCTTCACAAGTTTGGACTCACCACCACAGTTCCTCCTGAGTTATTTACACGCATTTTTGCCTAAATGGCCTAACGTTCACATAAGAAATGTCACTCTGATCAACAGTTTACACTCAGTGACTCTGATTTTATTCTTGTCTTACTGCATTGGCTGGGACCAGAGTCATGGGAGCAGTGATGGCCTGTATCCTTGTCCTGAGCCTGAATTTAAAGGCAGTACCTCTAGTGTCCTCACTCCACGTGATGTTTGTGCATTAACAACAGTGTGGGTGTAATATATTTCATCTTCAAGGTAGTACCATGGTAATAGGCTGTGGAAATTCATTGAAATTGTCTTTGTGGTCTAATAAATGCTCTATTTTTAAATGTCTCATAGGTGTTTAAAATAATTTTTATGCTCTGTTAGGAAATGTATTTTTTGTATATCTATTTGGCTAAGCTTTTCAGTTGCGTATTCAAATTCTCATTTTTTTCATATGTTGTATTATTGGTCAATTTCTCAAGTTGTATCAATGGTTACTTTAATTACTGTGTATTTGTTTATTTGTCCTTGCATTTGTAACAGTTTCTGTTGTATTTCAACCTGTTGGCAAGGGAATCAAAATTCGTGGCTCATACATTCTTCATCCTTACGAAGTATTATCTCTTCCCATGTTACGCTTTTATCTTAATTTCTGCTTTAGCTAGTATCAATAGTAGCTTCTCTACATTTCTTACTTGCATTTGCCTTGTATGTCTCCCCCCATATCTTTATTTTGCCTTTTTATTTTATCATTTAGCTTGTAAAACACATATCAGCCAATTTTATTGTAAAATTCAGTCTAGGAGATTCTTGTAGTGGAAGAACTCGTTTTGGGAACCGTTGTCTCAGACCACATTCTCTGGTTTGATTTTGCTCTCCTTGTGTAGCTGACTTTGCAGTAGCTTGTGCTTTGACACTCATACCCTCTGCATCCATTTAAAGACACAGTGTGTTTACTGGGGGCAGGGCTTTCCGAGGACCTGGAGGCTGCCTTCCCCAGCCTGACGTCTGTCTCGGAGTCTCCTGGCCGCAGGAGCAAGTCCATCCTACCCCAGCACCATTAGCTCCTTATGCAAATGACCATGACTGAATTAACTGGGAGTGTGGTCCAGGCGCCACACTGATCCTTGAGTTGAGTCTTCTTATTATTTTAGAGCGTAGAAGATACAGGCTCTGGGAAGCCAGTGGGAAGTGACTCCAGTGGCTGCTGTTATTCCAAAGATTGCCAATTACCAGCTTCTTAGAAATCCAGCAGATCTCAGTCCTCTGAGGAGTCCGCGTATCAGGATTGTTGCAGAAGCACCTGACTCTGCATCTACTTGAAGTATGTAGCCAAGAAGGTGGGAACTTGGTACCAAGTATGTAGCCAGGATGGTGGGAACTTGGTACCAAGTATGTAGCCAGGATGGTGGGAATTAGGACAAGTATGTAGCCAAGAAGAGGGATTAGGAAAAGTATATAGCCAAGAAGGTAGGGGTTTGAACAAGCATAGAACCAAGAAGGTGGGAGTTTGAACGAGTATGTAGCCAGGATGGTGGGAATTAGCCAGGAAGGTAGGGGTTCAAACAAGTATGGAACCAAGAAGGTGGGGATTCGGTCAGGTATGTAGCCAAGAAGGTAGGGATTTGGACAGGTATGTAGCCAAGAAGGTGGGGATTTGGACAGGTATGTAGCCAGGAAGGCAGGGATTCAGACAAATGTATAGCTAAGAAAGTGGGGATTCCGACAAGTATATAGTCAAGAAGGTGGAATTAGGACAAGGTGATGTTTTAATAAGTCAGAATGTTAGTTAAGGACTGTGTGACTTTTTATAAGCCCATTCCCCTTTATGATATCTGGAGTCCGAACAAAGTTTTGAAGTATCCAGCTGGAGGAAATTTAAACAACATTGTTTGTGCAGAGCAACAAGGTCATGGACAAGCAAATTGTTTCCCAACATTATAGAAATCTTTTACATGTTTTGGACATGGGTTGTAATCATTTAAATCATGATGGGAAACCGTTTCACTGTTGCAGAGCGATGGTACACAGGCGCCTGAGGGAATGTCAGAACACACCGAGGTGCAGTAATTGCCTGCATCATCTGTGATCCCGGAGCCTGCTACGGCTCACCAATGGGCTAATGACTCTACTGACAATGAATGGGAAGTGTTTAAGGCAGTATTAATTGAAGAGCACTCATGCAATCACAGATTCCCGAAAACCACGTGTGCTGATGGGGACCTCCATACACCTACCCTTTTCCCTGAATGGCTTCTCATTCTTCCCTTCTGTTCATTTCTAGCCAGTCTCCCCACAGAAGGCAGCTGCTGTTGGTGGTCACCGTGCTGACTGTTTGCCATGTGCTGCAGGTATGAGATGCTGGCCTGATTGGGGTGGGCGTGCCGAGTTTGGCCTCACACAACGAGTGACTAGTGGCCGAGTGGCCGAGCCAGGACCAGGAGCCTTGTCCCCAGAGCCCAGGGCAGTGCACCTGTGGATCCTTCAACATCAAGACCTGTCCTTACACCTGCCCCATAATAACCCCACTAGACCCCCAGCCGCAGAGAGGGTTGGTCTGGTAGAGATGCGTCAGACGTGGTTGGGGGTTCCTGAGGCCCCTGCTTTCTCTCTGCAAGTGCACAGGATCTTTGGAAAAATCTTGGACACCTGTCCCAGGCACACATTATGTTTTCTTTGTAGAAAATAAACCAGACTGAAGCAATGCGCATCCTTGGGTACGTTGTTCCCACCTCATCTGGTGTTCAGGACCACCCTCAACCTTTATGGTGGGGAAGGACTCTGTAACGGCCACCGCTGTCTCAGCAGTCATGTGCGCCTCACACCTTCTCCATCACCCTTTGACTGGGCAATCTTGTCTTCTGGAGGTATAGCCGGCCAAGCTGCCCGGCCTTCCTAAAGAGACCATCTGTGCAGGCCCTTGCTGAGGGGGGGACACACCAAACAGCCAAGTGTCTCCACAAGAGTGCGGTCACAGAAGGACACCGCCCAAAGTCAGCGCGCGGGGGCTGGCTGTCCACCTCAGAGGGAACAAAGGGAAGTCGTTTGATTTTCTGGGGAAAAAAAATTCCACAGGGGGAGAAATAGGGACTTATGTAGTCGACAACATCAGTTCTAAAAATGCAATTTCCGGATTAATAACAAAGACGCTGTTCTAGTGCACCTGTTCCTTGAGGACGTGTGCTTCTGACCCACAGAACATATTGTGCCCCGTGGCTCTTGGCTGAATCGTGACTTAACAGTCCTCCCCTTTTTAATGCGTGATGTCTATTAAAACGAGTCGCTGCTTGTACCAGTGCCCTTGTGGAAATGAACAGCACATCTCAGTAGGCCGGCCACTGGTTAAATATTGAAGCTTGTGACTTTAATATTTGCGTGTTATATATTTCATCATAGTAAAGAAAAAGTCACAAAATATTGTTTCTTTTATGAAACCTTCAGTATCTAAGCAATCGTAACTTCTTTTATCCTTCTTGGCAGACAAAGTTTTTATATCCAGGATACATCTAGACACAAACAAAACAAAATGTATCTATCACACTCATACACATATATAGGCGATTAGCATATCTATGTAGACACAGCCATACACATATACACACATGCATATATTTATACATGCATGCTAAGATATGTATTAATATGCTAACATCATGTATGACTCTAGAATTCATTTCAACATTCGCATCTCACCGTCTACCTTTGAGAATGGTGGGAAGGAACGAGGGAAGCCTGTGCTGACACCCAGCTCATCACCTCCCTGTCTCATGTTTCAGGTCAAAAAGTCGCATTTCTTCTGCAGGAAGTAATCAGACTCCAACGAGAAACAATAAAAAATAATCAATAAATAGAGTAAGTGAAAGTGAGGAGCTTCACCAGGGTGTGCTTTTTCAATTTACCCACCTGCCCTCATGGGTGGAAGAGAAAGGGAAGTACTATATTTTAAGGGTTAAAAACCAGGCATACCAGGACGAATGAAAAGGTTTGGGAAAATGAGGACTAAGCCATTAGAAAGACGGTAGCTGTGGTTCGCAGCTCAACTGGGGGATTGTTGAAGTCCGAAAACCAAGACTAATATTTTCAAGTTGTGACAAATTGCTGTAGTACTGAGCTGATGAAAACTGAATCTCTATTTTAAAAAAAAGAAAATATGCACAAATTTTTATCATGACCAGTGTCAGTTATTTTAATGAACAAGGTAGGTATTTGGATATGTGGTCTTAAATTTCCTCATGGTTCTTGGCCGGTGATAGCTGCAAGTTAATAAATGGTGTTTCTTTGAAAACGCATATATTATGAATTAAAACAAATTTTCTTCAAGTGAAATGTTCAAGCAGGCGTCTGAATTTTATGGTAAACAGAAGCAAATCTTCCAAACTCCTGCACCTGTGGGGCTTGTTGCACGCAGGCTCCTGTTGCCCTTGGCTAGATGTGCTGGGCGGGAGGCAGGTGTGCACCCACATGGCAGCAGCCCATTGGAGGCTGGCACGTCCTCTGCCTGGGGTTTTCAGCAGGTGCCCAAGAGCTGGGGGGCATAAAAAGAGAAGGTGGCTATGTAGGTAGCTCGCTTCACTTCCTGTGTCTTAGCTGACAGCTGTCCTTCTCTTTCAGTTGAAGTGTTTTCATCAGTTTTCATTCTCAGAATGATTTGTCCTAGATTTCAGATCTATCCTGTTGTCATAGGTTGTGTCTGTCAAATGGAGGAAGTTCAATGACACAAAGGATACTTTTTTTGTCATGGCCCATCTTCATGCAAGATGGTCATGGTCGATGGTTGTGAACAATAGTATCAGGTGACAGTCATGAGTGAAAGTCACAGCAGTGATCATGGACAGTTGTTCATGGGCAAGTAGGTGAGTCATGAGCAAGGGTCATGGGTGCTGGTTATCTGTAATGTCCATGGATGAGGGCCGTAGGTGAAGGTCATGGTGATGGTTGTGGGAGAAGGTCACAGTGACGGTCATAGATGATGGCTATGGGCAGTGGTAGTTGGTGATAGTCATGGGTAAATGTCATGGTGACAGGTATGGGAAGTCACAGTGAGGGTCACGGGGAAGTTCATGGATAGTGGCTTTGGGCATTGGTGATTGGAGATGGCCATGCCTGAAGGTCATAGTGATGGTTGTGGGAGAAGGTCTCAGTGAGGGTCATGGTGAAGGCTATGGATGGTGGTCATAGGCAATGGTGATTGGTGATGGTTATAGGTGAAGGTCACAGTGATGGCTGTGGGAGGTCACAATGAGGGTCATGGTGAAGTTCATGGATGGTGACCTTGGGCAGTGGTGACTGTTGATGGTCATGGGTGATAGCCACTGTGATGGTCACAAGAGAAAGTCATGATGAAGGTCTGGGATGAAAGTCCTGGTGATGGTTCTATAAGCGAGGGTCATAGGCAGTTGTCATGGGCAGTGGTCATGGGTGATGGCCATGAATGAAGGGCATGATGGTGGTTGTAGAGTGGTCACGGGCAAAAGTCATGAAGATCCCTTGGTGAAAATGTACTGCTTTTGGAAAATGAGGAGCACAGTTGTCTGGGTCTTGCACAGATCTTTGGTTCCCTCCGGGAGTGGTTCAGCAGGACAAGCATGGCAGACATCATTTTAAGGGGGGGGATGTGTGAGACCAAGTGACTTGAAGGGAGCTGTGTATCTCATGGAGACATGAATGAGCACGCCAGGAACAAAGAACAAAGAGGACATTTAACATGTCAATATGTTAAATCCAGAAAAGAATTTTGGATGCAGATGTGAAAGTTTATTGCATTGCTTTTGTGGTTTTCCTGATGAAACTCTGGGAGACAGACCGGGAGGAAGCTCAGGGACATGCAAAAGAGTCATCCCTGTGATTGACCTAGAATAAGCATCTAAACACGGAGGAGCGGATGACACTTGGGAAAGGACTAGGGAAGTACGGCCGGGTCTTCTTCATGGAAGAGTGTTGGGTGACAGGCAGGAGCTGGCCGTGGCCACTGGACTCTTCCTTTGCTTTTGTAACCACGACGAGACTTTGGAGTAGAAACAGCACCATCGTTAAAACCTCGTCTCATCTCGCCAGGAAGCTCTCCAAGAACAGTGAAAATGAAGGCAGTACCCTTCCATAGAAACCCAGCTGAACCCCGTCATGAGATTTTCTTTGTAAACATTCCATCTGGCAATTATTTTCAGATCTCGCATGAGAACGTGTGGAGGCTGAGAGGTGCCTCCTGTGAAATCCTTCAGAGCTCAGCTCACCACCCATCCTTTGGGGCAGTAGAATGAAAATTATATTTTTAATTGGCTTGAAATGTTTTGGTAAAGGCCTTAATCAGAGCATAAAATGGAAGCACATTTCCTGTGGTTTTAATAAGTTAATTTGTCCGTATTGTTCTCTCTGAATTCTGCATCCCGGCACAGTTTTGACCTAAAGGAAGGGCCCTGCCAGTTATCCATGTGCACACATTTTCTTCATCTCCATTGTCCTTTTTCAGTCCTCCACAATAGCAAGACAGACAAGCAGGCTTTGGTGAAACTTTCTAAACAAACTCAACATTGTGGTGAGGTGATTATGGGAAAATTTCAGTCTCACATATGAGCTTTAGAGAAGGAGGTGTGTGCCAGGAAGAGCGATGGCACCTGGTCCTGCAGCCACGTCTGCCTCTCCTACTCAGAGTGTGCCAATGCATGGGCGGGCACACAGGCTAATTTCATAGCTGCTGTGCTTCCTGCTGACCTGAAACCCAAGTGGAGGAGACAAGCAGAAAGTGGGCTCAGCAAAGAACTTCAGAAGGATTTTGACAACACGGTGTGCATGAGTCAGTAGATGGGATCTGCTGGAATGGAAACCAGACACATTCTGTCCAATTTTCAGCCTAAAATGTTAAATTCAGAAAAGCAAAAATAAAATTAAGCCGATCAATAGCAGAAGGGGCATTTCCTTAAGACAATATTTCTGAATGACGAACAATGTACTCAAGTGATATCTCACTCATTTGATGTGATGTTGAGATAGGCTCTCAGCTCGAATGTGGATGGTACATAAGGAGATGCCTCCATCTCTGTATTTACATGTCTAAATTTTGTTCTTGTGTTGGGTGGGGCAGGGGTAACCTACTAAAAAGATGGCAACCTCAGTTTAATGGTGGGTGGCTGGTGAGCAGGTCACAGCAGCCATGGGTGGCTGAGGAGCAGGCTTCAGTGGTTGGGAGCCTTGGGGCAGATCTCCACTGTTCCTGGCCCTTCGTGCCACCTCTCAGTGCAATGTTCAGGGTGGCCGGTCCCTTGGGTGTGCTCACACCAAGAGTCTAAGCCAACCCCTGAAAGGCATGGACCCCCACGGACACGGAGAAAGACTCTTCTCCCCAGCTTCCCTGAGGCTGGCTGCGTCCTCTCCTCCACTCATGGAAAGTTCTGCCCCACAAAGGGGTTGGCCACCTGTCATTGGCAAGCAACCACCCTCCAAAATCCTGTCCAGAGGGGAAGACCCGAGTTAAGCAGATACTCTCCCAACTAGTTAATTATTTTCCGTTCTGCCGGCTGCCACTGGCTCTGAGAGCACGGGGCTCCCACCTGGACATCAGGCCTGACTTTACCTGGAGGTGTTACAGCACAGCCCGCAGGGAAGCAGGATTGACCCAGGACACATGAAGGGGCGTGTTGTGGGACTTGTTAGGACCCACAGGACCACACTGTGGCTGGGTTGAAGGCCTCACAGAGCCCGTGTGTGTGCGGGGCAGCAGCCTCATGGGTAACCAGGGTCCTGCTGAAAGCAGCCTGCTGATTTGGAAATGGGGTGGGGTGGTTCCTGGGATGAAGCAGGGAGTGGGAGGAGGATGCAGAAAACTCCACGGAAAGTGATGTTTTGGAGAGAAAATATAAAACTTAGAGAAAAAATTAAACTTGAGGCGTATTAAAGAGGTGGTCGGGGAAGAGCGTTGGAATTGAGGGCAGGACTCTTGGAGCCACAATGTGGAGGTGTGCGGCCGCCCAGGAGGCTGACAAGTACGGACGGGCGAGGGGTGGCAAGCGCTGGGCGTGAGGGCGTGTTACCTGCAGTGGGTGGGAGGACGCTGCTGGCCGCAGCCGGTGGCCGACGGAGCGCGGGTTGCGCAGCTGCAAGCAGGGGGTGCTGGGACCGGGCAGCCCGCATGCAGCAGGGCGCTACCCGAAGGCTTCCTGGCCACCCGGCTGCCATGACAGAGCGCCTCGGCTTTCCCACGACAGAAATGTAGTTCCTGGAGCCAGAAGTGACCCCGAGGTGTGGGCAGGGTCGGTTCCTCCTGAAGCCTCTCCTGGCGTGTCGCCGGCATCTTCTCCCTGTGTCCTCACGGGGTCGTCGTCCGTGCCTGAGTCCTCACCTCTTCCTGTAAGGACACCTGTCCTAGTGGTGTCTGCCATAGGACTCACCTTAATGACCGAACCGAACCCTAATTACCTCCCTAAAGAGCCCATCTCCAAATGCAGTCACATTCTGAAGTCCCTGGGGTTAGGACTTCAACGTATGAATTTTGGGGGACACAATTAAATCCATAACAAAGGCAAGGGAGTGGCTTAAAGAACCAGGAGGGGTTCTTTGAGTTTGGGACCGGGGCAGGAGGGGAGTCGTGGGTAGGTGGGTGGGTGGGAGTGGCAGCTGCAGGGGGCTGCCAGGACCTCGGCCACGGGACCTATGTGGATGGCGAAGCTGCAGCTATCTCAGCCACAGACTCCCTGCCTGCTTCCAGGGCCACTGTAGCTGCTGTCCCTTGGCACCTCTGTGACGTCAGCTCTGGACTCAAAGCACAGGGCAGGGCTTGGAGGGGCCTGGAGCAGGCGATGCAGCAGCCTCAGGACAGCGGGAGAGTGAGAACCAGCTCTGCTTCTCCAGCGTGAGCTGGGCTCTGTGTCCCCCAAGCCTTAGAAGGTGGGCCGGGCGCAGTGGTTCGTGCCTGTAATCCCAGCGCTTTGGGAGACTGAGGTGGGCAGATTACCTGAGGTCAGGAGTTTGAGACCAGGCTGGCCAACATGGTAAAACCACGTCTCTACTAAAAATACAAAAGTTATCTGGGTGTGATGGTGTGTGCCTGTAGTCCCAGCTACTCGAGAGGCTGAGGTAGGAGACTAGCTTGAACCCGGGAGATGGAGGTTGCAGTGAGCTGAGATCGCACCACTGCACCCAGCCTGGGCAACAGAGCGAGACTCTGTCTCAACAACCAAAAACAAATGAACAAACAAAACAACAACAAAAACCAGACACAAAGAAGGTGGGCATTCCCCAGACTTTCTGAAGAGGGCAGAGCCCTGCTGTCCTGAATCAATGAAGAAGGTGGGCGTTCCCCAGACTTTCTGAAGAGGGCAGAGCCCTGCTGCCCTGAATCAATGAAGAAGGTGGGCGTTCCCCAGACGTTCTGAGGAGGGCAGAGCCCTGCTGTCCTGCATCAATGACAAATGCAGACAAAAGTGCCTCAGCAATATGGGTAAAGACTATCAAATCTTCCACAAAATCAGTTACAGTGTTACCAAAAAAATACCATTATGCTTTCAAGACAGAGTGAAGGAAAATAAGTATTAGGAAAGTTGATCGATTCTATGTAAATAATGAAAACAGTGACACCCATACTTGATGGAGGTGAGAAACGCATTGTAGAATCGTGCTGTAAACACTGGACTCACTCTAACCCCATTCGTGGTCATGAGCACGTGGATTGAACCAGCTGAAGTGAATGTCAAGGTGTTGGCTGGAGAGGAGCCACCCTGGACCAACTTAGGAGCTCACTCACCAGAGCCCCGCTGTGTCGGAAACGCTGTCCTGGGAGGGCCTCTTCTTCCCCTGCTGTTCTTTGCCATCTGCAGAGGCCAGCTCCTGGGCAGGAGCCCCATTTTCTCATCTCTCTCTGATCATAAAGAAACCCAAGCCCTTCTTAGACACAGTAGGGTGAGGACGGGGGGTACAGCAGGGACATTGTCTCCCGTCTCTCCTGGACTGCGCTGAGCCAGGCTGATGTCCGAGGGACACTGAAGACTGGTGTTTCCGTTCACGTCTTGGTGGTTACAGACATATGTGAGTGACTGATCCAAAGGTGACCCTCCTCCTCGTAAGAGCAGTGGTAACTCTGGCTTTGTAGGTAGAACTGGCAGGTGTCTAGAGGCATCTGGAGGAAGAGTCAGGCAGTCAAGATAAGAATGAGGTATGTATCTCAATAGGAAGGCAGCCTTTGGAAGAGACGATTCCACATGAGTAGTGGCCACGGCGCAGCTGAGGTGGAGGAAAGAGGGGGGCCTGGCGGTGCTAACTCGATGGGAGGAGATGGGCCCCAGGTGAGGTGCTGGGTCTGACCTCATATCAAGGGCTCTGTGACCTGCGTATCAGTCAGTCCCTGCTGCATGCCGGTCAGCCCAAACTTGGCAGTTTAAAACAACAAGCATTTACTGAGCGTGCAGTGCTGTGATAGGGTCAGTAATTTGCTTTGAATCTGGCTGAGTGGTTCTTCTGGACTCTAGACTCTCATGTGCTGTGGGCAGCCACAGGTTGGCTGGGACAGGCTGGCCAAGCAGTTCCTCTGCTCCCAGCTGGACTCTTGTGCCCCGTGGGCAGCCGCAGGTTGGCTGGGACGGGCTGGCCGAGTGGTTCCTCTGCTCCAGGCTGGACTCTTGTGCCCTGTGGGCAGCCGCAGGTTGGCTGGGACAGGCTGGCCAAGCAGTTCCTCTGCTCCCGGCTGGACTCTCGTGCCCCGTGGGCAGCCGCAGGTTGACTGGGGCTGGCTGGCCGAGTGGTTCCTCTGCTCCCAGCTGGACTCTTGTGTCCCGTGGGCAGCCGCAGGTTGGCTGGGACGGGTTGGCCAAGCAGTTCCTCTGCTCCCGGCTACACTCTTGTGCCCCGTGGGCAGCCGCAGGTTGGCTGGGACGGGCTGGCTCAGCGGCGTCGGCCTGTCTGCTGTGTCAGATTGCTCATCCTCCTATTCTTCTGGTCTTGTTCATGGGACCACAGAGCACATGGATTCTCGGCTGCATTCTGCTGACCAAAGCAGGTTGCAAGGCTGCCCCGACGGAAGACAGAATCTAGCTCTCCCTGGGCAGTGATGGAAAGTCACAGGGCCCAGGGTGTAGGCACAGCGTGGAGGGAAGGCGTGCTGGCGACAAAGTGATCTCAGGGCAAGCCTGTCCACTGGCATTGGAGGAGGACCAGGGTGACTTGAGTAGAGCGTCAAAATGGCACTGAGAGTTGAGGTCCCAAAAGTGGAGGGAACATGCCAAGGTCCATATTCCAAAGCAGGTGCTGGAGCCCTTGTGTGGGCAGGAAAGAGACATTTCCCAGCTCTTCTAGGGCACAGCGGGTACCATGTGAAGGGGTGGGGAAGAGAATGGAGAGGTGCTTTCCCAGAGGACAGGAGGGCTACTGGCATTTCTGCCCCACTTTCCTCATAGGGTGGGGGCTTTACCCTCAGCTGAAGTTGAGTGAGAAGATGCAGGGCCCCCTGGGTAACTGTGTGGGTCTGGAGCACCGGGCACAGCCATGCTGAGTGCCACTCACTGGGAGACCGCTGGTGGCACTGGAACATACTCAAGGCGAGGTTCAGGGTCCTGCTTCCTGGAAGGCCAGGGACACTCTGGGTGAGCTGGGCTGGGACTGTCTAGGAGGGACCGTGGGTTGCCATCTGGGGAGCAGGGGACAGCCAGACGGACGTCGGATGCTTTTCAGGACCTGGGAGTGAGGTTCAGTCAAGGAATCGCCTGGAAGCCGCCAAGCTGAAGATTAGTAGCATGGCCGCTGGCTCACCTCTGTGCCTTTCTTTGGGATCCTTCTCTGCCTTCTCGCTGACACCTGCAGGAGCCAGAAGTGACCCATGGGGCAGGGGTGGGAGGTGGGGAGTCCACGCACCAGCCTCGGGAGGACTTCCAAGCCTGCTGCGTGCCTGAGCTGCAGCCGCGATGGATTTCCCCAGCTGGTCAGGGTTTGAATGACTAAGACCAGGCTGACCTGTGACCCAGGGACTCAACATATTTATTTTTTTTAATATGAAAGTGACTTGACATGCTATGGAATTTCCCAGAAATTTCATCCAAGCTGAGGTTGAGCAGGGAGCAAACCAGGAATTGGTCCACAACAAACCAGTGTCTACACCGTAAGCACCCGCCCCGCCTCAGATGTCCACCTTGGTGACTGCTTCCCTGCTCTTAGGTTAGTTATCTGTTGCCCATAACTGACCAGCACAAACATGATCTCTCAGCCAAAAAGACTGGGACAGAAGTCTGGGCACGGTTTCAGGAGCTCTCTGCTTGGGCTCTGGCAGGCTGAAGTCATGGGAGGCCCAGGATCCCCTCCCAGCCCATGCTTGCTGGCAGGTCCCTTTCCTCGCCTCTGTGGAACTCCTGGAGGGAATGGGAGTAGCTGCTGCAGATTCCGGCCTCCCCGACCTCGAGACCCATGTTTAGAGGGCTCACGTGATTGGACCAGGCCCACCCAAAAAAAGTTTACGGTTTTGATTAACTCAGGGTCAGCTGATGAGGGACCTTAATGCTATCTTTGCCACTTAATCTGTAGTCACGGGAGCCACGTGCCGTGGTCTTCACCACCCTGCTGCACCCAAGGGGGGCCGCTGTGAGGCCGAGGATGTCTGGGACTCCGGCCACCACCGGTCCTGCATAACGCCATCTCCACATTGGTGTAGGGAGCCAGGCTGATGAGCCTTGGATATGTGCGACAGGGAACACAGGGAACACGGGCTCAGCTATGTGAGTCCATTCAGCAGCACTGCAGTCTCACTAGTGCAGAAACCCCAGTGTCTCCCTCAACCACCTCATAGCCGTGGGGCAGCCGTCAAGGAGCTTGCAGGAGTCTGCCAGAGAACAGAGCTGGGGTTGCCCTCAGAGTCTCAGGGTCTGGGGGAATGATGGACAGACAGTCCAGGCTCCCCCACATCTGTCTCCTAGGAGATTCTGGGGAGCAGGGCTGCTCCTTACTGATTGGGCCAGGATAGATCCACTGGGCTTCGTGTCTGCTGGGCGACCACAGAGTGATCTCAGGGCAAGCCCGTCCACTGCGTTGGAGGGGGACCAGGGCTGTGCCGGGAGCGTCTGAAGTTCCAGCTCCACGGCCCTGGTGCCTCTAGGTGAACTCGGTGTGGGATGGGGTCTCCGTTTCCACTAAACTGAAAAACACACAGCCTCTGACTCCATGGCTCTCTCGGGATTTTCCTTTTAAAAGCTTTTACAGTTACTTTCAAGCAGTCCATTTGTTTGTCTGTCTCTTGTTTAGAGCGAGGGATGACAGTGAATGTTTGAAGCCTGTCCTGCAGATGAGTCCTGCAGCCCCAGCCTGAGGGACGCATGTCCCCGTCCCGCTCCAGTGGCAAGTCCCTGCCAGCCCAGACCCCAGAGAGGGGGAGGCAGGTGCCGTTCCTCGTTCAGGTGACCCAGCACGGCTGCCCCATGCCCCCCAACCAAGCCCGCAGCCTGGGCCAGCAGCAGCCTCGGTCGGGGGCCAGAGGAGGTGGCTGAGAGGCGGCTTGGAGGTGGCGGCTGACAGGCCAGGTGTTCCAGCAATGTGTCACGGGCTTGAGCCTCCACCCTGGGCGCCTCTCGCTTGTCCACAGCATCGGCAGCTCTCAGTGCAAAGACCCCTCTGCTACATGTCACGGTGCCCAGAGGGAGGGAAAGCAGCTGGCACCTGAGGTCCTGCCAAGCTCATAAAATCACCGTTAGGACTTGAGAAGCCAGGAGGACCTGGGACGTGCCGGGAGCTAGCGGGAGGGAAGCCACGGGTGGAAGGGAGGCCACGGGTGGGAGGGAGGCCACGGAGGGCCCGAGGGCACCTGAGCTCCTGGGAGGAGGAGGAGGCGGCGGGGAGCCAGACGTGGAGGAAAGAGGGGCGTCTGGAACTGGAGCATGGCGGTGACACTGGAATTCTGTCCAGCTGCATGCAGCCATCCAGCAACAGGTCTCAGCGTGAACAGGTCCCCCGGAGCGGGTGCTGGGGAATGTCTCCTGGCCAAGGCTGGAGATTGCAGAGGCCGGGGGAGGGGGGAGGAACCCCACGTAGCCCCTGTTTCCAGGACATTGTCTTCTTGGCTGGATTTTGAGGAGGGTTAAGTGTCCCTCTTGGCCTGGCTGCTGAGTAGGGTGAGAGCCATGGCGTGAACTTGCTTCCTGTCATGCGGCTGTGAAAGCTTCTTGGGTCTGCCAGGCCCCGCTGCAGTTTCCTTCCCAGGTCCTCCTTGCTGGCAGGAGGGAGCAGACACACGGGGTGTGGATCCCTCCAGAGCTCACTGGGGGCCATGCACCCCGCTCAGCACTCTGGCCACACGCCCTGCCTGCCCCTTTAAATTCCCAGCTTGTCTAGACAGGCAGATGGAGTGGGCTTTCAGGAAAGAGAGGGAGAAAAAGGAATCCTTTCTACATGGATGGCTTTGAACCCTTGAAATCCCAGCGAAAATAATCACATAAATACTATTTGTGGGAGCCCAGAGCCATGGAACATGGGCTGAATCCTCTTGGATTTATGATTGGAAAAGAATGTTTTCACATCTTGACACTTTGACTCTCAGCCACATCTAGATAGAATTAGTGAGACCCCAAGAAGACATTCCATCGACGCTGGATAATTGTGAGAACCTTAAACAGATCTGTCCCAGCATTTCTGAGAACGGCGGCCGGCAGCGACCTGGAATCCCACAATGGCTCTGCCAGGCATTCCAGGAATCGGTCCCAGGGACACACGTCTAATTCATTATTTATGGAGCAAATTATCTTTCTCCACAGCAAGCAGAGACCTTGACAAATGGGCCACGACTGTGGCTTCCTGATTTTTTTTTCCTTTTGTGGGGATTGAGGATTGCAACAGACGATGCTCTGAAGACCCCCAGGGCTGTGCTGTGTGGGACATCTGGCCAGCCCTCGGGGTCCTGGACTTGCCCTCGTCTCCACTGCTCACCTGCTGCCTGCAATGCTCAGACACTTTTCATAGCTTTGTGCCTGGTGGGTGCAGCCTTAGCCTCCCAGGAGACCCCTTTCCCACCATGGTGACAGGTTGGCACAGATCACCTTCCAAGCATCGGGTAAGTCATGCAAACCCTCAGGATTATGAGGCTCACGGACACCTTGAGAGAGCTTGTAGGTGCGGGAAGTTTGATTATTTGGGAAATGCCATGGCTTTGTATCTGTGGATGAGGATGGGGGAGTGTGCAGAGCTGCGGCCGTGTGCCTGGGCGGAGTCTGACAGCGGCACCTGTTCTTTGGGTGTTGGCATCAGTTGGGACAGCAGAGCAGAGACAGCCGCTCCTCCCGCATCCGATGTGCAGGGGAGGCTGCGAAGGTGCGCCTGTGGGGCTGTGTTTGCCAGGGGCCTTCGCTGTGGTTGAATATCTGTGCTCTGAGTTCCCCTGGAAGCTGTTAAGCTGCATCCAGTTAGCCTCACGGATGGGCGGGAGGTGCACATCCTCGCTCTAGCCATCTTTAGAAGGAACAAGATTCATCCTGAGCCTGGTTTTTGATTCTGGCTGTAGTCACGGAAGAAAACGAAGCCAATAAGCTTTCCATTGTGTACCTTTTCTGTAATTTAACTCTTGAAAGCCTCTTCTAGCCTTGCAGGAGTGTGAATAAAGGAGTCAGTGAATACCTAGAAGGCACCCATGTTTTGCTGAATGATTCATTTTCAGCCCTTCTTAGTGATTTCAAGAAAATCGGAGAAAAGTGATGTTTCTAACGTTTAAATTGTACATAAAGTGGTATTTGCTGCCTTGGGGTCATCCTGGTACCATTTAATGCCATGTGGCTTTCAGGCAACATTATCTCCAGTCCCCCAGTGTCAGGTCCTGGTGGCTCGGGGGTGGGAGACCGAGTGGTTCCAACAGGCCTCCCTGTCCAGCCCAGTGCTGGGGACACGCAGATCCTCATTTCCAGGAGCTAAGGGCCTACTTGTGGGAGGATGGCCCAGGGGCTGCCGGACAGAGGCTGTGTGGGAGGTTCTGCAGCGGGGGCACTGGTGCATGTCCTC
Source organism: Alouatta palliata (assembly GCA_004027835.1). Classification (NCBI taxonomy): domain Eukaryota; kingdom Metazoa; phylum Chordata; class Mammalia; order Primates; family Atelidae; genus Alouatta; species Alouatta palliata. The sequence goes on along the minus strand of PVKV010017640.1, from coordinate 12,286 downwards.
CAAGAGGCTGGAGCTAACGCCCGTCGTCCACTGTGTGTCTGAACTGCTGCATCCATAGTCACGCGCCGACCGTCCAGGCTGCGGACTCCCCAGCCCTGCTGCTGTTGCTGCGGGGGCTGCTATTTGGGGTTTGCCTGAGCACCTCTGGAGGGAGTGGGGGGACCACAGATTCTGGGGCAAAGTCCTCGTGACGGCTGCATCCCACGTGTCTGCTTGGCTGGGCCCTGGTGCCCAGATGCTTGGTCAAGTATTATTAGGGATAATTCTGTGAAGCTGTTTTTGGATGAGATTACCATTTCAGTGGTGGACTCTGAGCAAAGTAGACGATCCTTCTTAGTGTGGGGCTTCATCCAATCAGTGGAAGGCCTGCACAGGACAAAGGACGACCTTCCTCCAGCAGGAAGGGGTTCTGCCAGCAGATGTCTGTGGGCTCAAGCTGAACTTGGCTGTCTGCAGCGCAGACGTGCTCCCTGGAAACTCAGATACTGTTCACAGATTTGTGCCTCATGCGTGCAGCCTTAGCCTCCCAGGAGACCCCCTCCTGCCCCCGCTCTTCATGATCAGAGGGAGGAACTGACCACTTTCCAAGCATCAGGGTAAGTCCTGGAGACCGTCGGCTTCTCCCTAGGTCTCCTGCTGACGGAGAATCGCTTGAACCAGTTCCTTAAAATAACCCCTCTTTCCATGCAGATATGCACGTTGTACTGGTCCTTTCCCCTGGAGAACCCTCATGCACCACCTTCTTCGTCCATGTCATAATCTCTCAAAGGGAGCTGGGGGACCGGCCCACAGCCCTGCGGTGAGTGCCGCTTTAGATCCAAATCACCATCTTTCCGCTGACCACACTGGGGGGCAGTGTTCTAAGCACGCGTGTCACCAGACAGTCATCTAGGTCATCCTCTTACTCTCTTGCGTGGGAGCTCCCGTCATCACCCCCGTTTAACAGATGCGGGGACCGTGTCACTGAAAGATGAGGTCACCTGGCCAAGGCCGCCCAAGTCTGGCCAGTGGCAGAGCCCAGATTTGGATCCAAGCAATGGGCCTGCAGACACCTGGCCACCCTGCTTGCGTCTGTCACACTAGATTACATCCCCATGACAGAATGTGCACCTCTACTTGGGGAGACGTAAATTAATATCAATAGATTTTATGCTATTCTGACTTTATCACATGATAGTCCATTGATTAATACTCCACATATATTTGATCATCAAATGGAGAAATTCATATATGTTACAAAAATATATCTACTGAGTTTGATGAAGAGTAGTTTATTACCTGCCTGGAATGCGGGGGATGAGAGGAGCCGCTAGTGCGCCTCTGCATTTTGTTACAATGAGAAGTGTGCACGGGAATGGCAGCCGCCCCGGGCGTGCCCCCAGGACGCAGTCAGCTGCCTTCGGTGAGGGGCGGGGCGGGGGCCGCCTCCTGCAGCCCTGGCTGTTATCGCGGTTTGCTTGTGCGAGTGATAAGCAGGGCACAGTCATTTGACAGAGGCTGCTGCTGGGTTAAACATGAAATGCAGTGCTCAGTGCAATTAAAAACTTTCTCAGTCTTCAACAAGGAGAGTCAGGAGAGAGCAGGTTCTGTAGGAGCTGCCCAGGACTGTGCGGGGCTGGGTTGAGATTTGCTGGGCTGTGAAGGAGGCTAGGGCCAGGCAACACCACGTGTCTTCTCTCTGTGTGGCCGTGGAGCTCGGTGTGCATATTCATCCTGCGGCCCGTTCCTGCTTGTGCTAGATGTCTGGAGGTGTTTAAGGAGAGCCTCTGTCCGTAGGAAGCCAGGAGTGTAGAAGTGGAGTGAGGTGCGTCCTTTGTGAGTGCAGGTCTGAGCATCTCCCAGGCACGGGTGTCCTGTCCCTGCTGTGTGACAAGCAGCACACACGGGTGCTGTAAACAACAGAGATGCGCCGCCTCACAGTCGTGGAGCCCAGAAGTGCAAAGTTAGGGTGCTGACCTGGATGAGTTCCTCCCAAGGCTGGGAGAAGGAGCCAGACCCAGGCTCTCCCAGCTCCTGGTGGCCTTGGGCGTTCCTTGGCTTGTCGATGGCTCCCTGCATCTCCATGCTGCGTTTCCCCCACACACGTCTGTCTTTGTGTCCAAATGCCTCCTTTTTGTAAGGACGTGGTTGTGCTGGGTGAGGGTCTACCCCAATGACCTGCTCTTCATTCATCACATCCACATCAGACCCTGTTTCCAAATGGCCACGTTCCCAGATACTGGGGTTAGGCCTACAGCACCCTTTGGGAAGTGGATGTGATTCCATCCATAACAGCTGGTGATGACATTTCCCCTTCTGGGGGGACCGAAGGGTCTGAAGATGCCGCCACTTTTCTTGCTTTCGGGAACTTGCACCAAGGTGCGTGCACGTCTCATCTAGACCGTCAGCTACTCCCCAGAGGATGAAGCGTGACACCTGCAAGATCTTTCTCAGTGCTTCGTTGTTTTTAAAACATTTCATGCTTTGCCTTCTATATTTCTGTTACAGAATACAGAGAGAGATTCACCGCCGTGCCCCAGTGAGTCGAGAGAATTATGGCTGCATATTACCATTTTGGAAGAGGTCAGAACACATCCCTTCTTTGGAACAGACCCTGGGGTGCACAGAGGCAGGGCTGAGAGTGGGAGAAGTGACGCCGTGGTTGCTTCCTGGCCCGGGGAGGCTCAGTCACCTGGACAAGCGGAGTCCCCGCTGCCAGGGGCCCGGGCAGGGCAGCAGCTCCAGGGGTGCCCTTTTCGACATGTGCTCATTCGGCGAGTCCCAGAGAGGCCCACTTATGACAGCCTTCAGGGGAGCCATCAGTGTTGGGGGTCTCTCCCTGCCCTGGGGCTCTGGGGTGAGCACCACAGAGACAGTGACCTTTGCCACAGGCAAGGGGACGTTCAGACAGAGGGGGACCCTGGGGCCCAGGGGATGGGAGCCCTGAGCTGGGAGGCAGGGAATGTCAGCAGTATGTCACAGACAACACACTGGGAGCCACTTCTGTGCCTAGCGGTCCTTCTAACTTCAGGCTTGACCTGCACTTTTGAGCTCTCAGTGAAGGCTCCAGGGGCTTAGGGAGGGTCCAGGAGTTGATCCTGTCATCAGGCCATAGTGACAAGCAGAAGCCAGGGGCTCCTCATTCAGCACGAGGTGGAGAGGGAAGCCGGGTTAGCTCTGGGTCTCCTCTTCCTCTCTACCATGTGACCTGTGTAATCCACACTGGGGGCTTCAGTCTCTGGCTCAGGACAAGCTCTGAGGCAAACTTCTCCCTCTGTGGGTCCTTGCAAGCTGTCCTGACACAGTGAGCAGCCACTGCAGGCCGAGACAGAGGAGGATAGCTGCCGGCAACACATGGAGTCCTGTCCTTGCCCACTCCACAGGGTCAGGAGACGGCGCACATTCGATCAATCTCACTTCCAATAACTAACCCGAGGAAATGGTCACGGAAGCGCACAGGTGATCAGAAACGGAAACGCTGATCAAAGAAGAAAAGTGAGAGCAGTTTCACTGTGGAACAAGAGGGAGCAGGTTACGGAAATTGTTCCAGGTTGAATTGCGATCCCCAAAAAGCCAGGTTGAAGTTCAAACCCCCAGTACTTCAGAATGGGACCTCATTTAGAAATAGGGTCTTGCCGACGTGATTTGCTAAGACGAGGTTCCACTGGGGCAGGATGGCCCAGCAAGCAGGATATTACAGCCAGGAGCGCAGAGGTAAGGGAGGGTCAGAGAGGTGACGTATGTAAAAAAAGACTGATTTTAGGTTATGTAGAAAGTGATCTTAGGAGCCGATCTTTTTCTTCCCAGATGACCTTAAACACATGAATGAATGAAGCCGAGTGTAGCTGGGCAGTCCTCAGGACTGGTTAATTCGCGTACATGACGGAGGGCTTCCTGCAAAATGATGCTGAGACACACACACAGAGGACAGCCCGTGATGACGGGGCAGAGACGGAAGTGAGGAGTCTACGACCCTAGGCATGCCCGGGGTGGCTGTGACCTCTGGATACCAGGGCAGGCAAGGAATGTGTTAGCCAGGATTTCAGAGGGCACAGGACCCTGCGGACACCTTCAGGTGGGACTTCCAGAATAAATTTCTGTGGTTTAAAGCAGCTCAGTGTGGTGCAGTCCTAGAAAACCAGGACAGAGATTGTGTTACTTTCACAATAGACTGTATTCATCCATTAAAAAGTAATGCCCTGAGAATAACGCTTGGTGGCACAGAAAACACTTGTGCTACAGTAAATTAAAAAAAAGAAGCGAATTGCAAACAGCATGTACTGTACGATTCCATTTTTGAAAAAGAAAACGTGCTTTTTCACAGAGAGAAATGAGTGGGGAGGCGCCCGGCAGCGCTCGCCACCGCATTCTCGTCTGTGGCACAGGTTGTGGACGTTTACGTGTCCTTTCGGTTTATCTTCGTTTCTCCAAGTTTCACAATGTATGTGTATTATTCTGGTAGCAAGAAAAAAATGCCGGACTTTTCTTAGCAACTGTAGGGCTGAGGGCCCCACAGGGTCGTGGGGTGAGCCTTATGCTGTGCTGAGGCGCAGGATCCGAGAAATAAAGGGCAGGGCACAGAAGTCCGAGGAAAACGCAGCTGGGCCTGGGGGCCACGCCACCTCTGGGTGGAGTCAGGCGAGGCCCTGAATGTCCAGAAGCATGAGTATTTCTTGTGTATACGTTAGGGGCAGGGCAGTGAGTGAAATCATCTTTAAGGATAGTGATAGGGTCGTGAGCAATAAAACACGGGATCCACCCGCATTAGGTCACCTAGGCCGGGAGGTGGACAGTGCACAGCAAGAGGCCCGTTCCCATGAAGGCAAGGGTCGTGTGCGGTAAGGGGTCCACCCCCATTAGGTCACCGAGGCTTGAAGGTGGGCCGTGCGCAGTGAAGAGGGTGCTGTGTGCAATACTTCTATCTATGGGCAAACTACTTCTAAGAAGATTTATAGGAGGATGCTTTAAGTCACAGCAGTGACAGAGCTGTCAAGGTTACCGCCACCTTCTGGCAGCTTCCAATGGGTTCTATGGGAAGATGCTTTTCGAGCAGCACAGTAGCAAGAGCTGATAAAGTTCACAGTCACCAAGGTGGATTGCCGGTCTGAGGGCAGCCTTCCACAAGAACTGGAGCAAGGTCCTACAACTCCTTTATCAGGAGGAGTGGCTCCCGCCCCAAGCCTGCCATACAGCGGGTATCTTTACGATACTGAACGCTGCCGCCTGGGCCATGGATTCTTGTCCTGGTATAACTGTTTTCCCTTAAATCATGCTCTGCACTGTGTCTGCTCTAGGCATTCCTCTGATTATAGACTGCTTATTCCTTAATTCATGCTGTGCACTGTGTCCACTCTAGGCATTCCTCCGATTATGAACTCAGATATAATTATAGGCATATATGAGGGAAATATTCTTTAGGCACTCATACTATCAACTATTATATGATTATATATAGAGGATTATATAAAGGGATTCTTCAAGCCCTAATTCTATAAACTAATATATGATTATGTAAAGGATTATATAAGAGGAAATAGCTGAGTAGTAACACTATAAAGTGAGATATTCTTCAAGCCCTAACTGTGCCAGGGTTCTGCTTAGCTCTCATCCCTCGGTGCCTATATTGGGGTTACCCACAAGCAAAGACAAATGCCAAGAGCAAAAATGTGTGTAGGGAATTTGGAAGATGAAGTCTGAATATGCTGGAAGTGTTTGAATCAAGAAGGAAGACGGAGATCCTAACAGTGGAGCCAGCGATCCTCACACACAAGAGAAAGAGGAAGCAGACACTAACGACATACTCAAATGCTTCAGCAAAGTCAGAAATGCAAATACAGTAATCGTTTTCCAGTAAAATGAGGCAAGCAGTCATACTCAAAGTTTGATGGAGTTGGGTGAAGGAGAGACTCCTTCTTCCGTAAGAGGGTTTGACTGTAGAAGTTCCCAGACAGGCCATTGGGTGGGTGCCCCAGGGAGCGCTGTCAGCCGATTCTGGAGTCTTTCCTGAGAAAGTAATTCCAGACATGAAAGATATTTCAATACAGTGACCTCCAGCAGAGCAGACCTGGACCCGATTAAATCAATGGCCAATCAGTTCTGGGGCATGTGAAGGACAAGAGACACGTTTGCACCATTTTTCCTGCATGGGGAATGTTTTCAACATGAAATTAACCCACGAAGGCCTGGACCTGGAAGCGCATCAGCACTGTGGCTCAGTGAGTGGCGAATTAGTGGGTGACTGTTGGCGTCACCCACTCACATGCAGTCCCTTGGTCTATCCCGACTGGAGCAGCCTTGGTGCATGTGTGCGAGAATTCGGATCCTGCAGCCGAGACCACCGCTCCATCTGCAGGGGAGCCCACAGCCAGGGCTGCCACCGACTGAAGAGGGCTCTGGCCAGTTACCCCACCTGCCAGTGCCTTGGTTTCTCCTTCTGTAAAGTAGAGATGATCTTCTCTGATTGCTATGAGAGGCTGATATGTAGAAAAGAGTTAACAGCAACAAACCCAGGTGGAAATACAAGTTGTCAGTGCTTATATCTGGCTAAGATTGCAGGGTTATTTTTTTATTCTCAGTTTTGTAAAATGTTAATGACTGGACAATATTCATCTTTTACGAAAATAAAAAAAAAATCTCAGCTTCTGAATATATGCCCTTCCCACGTAATGAGGTCTCCCAAGCCTTTTCTGGGTGTGTGGTCACCTGAGAGTCGGGGGAATAAGCTCTGAGTGCCGCACGTGGGAGCCGCCTGCTCACTGTTCACTGCCCCTCAGGAGAGACACCTGTCCTCACGCTTCTGTGAAGCCAGCGTCTGTCTGGCCCCAGCCCTGCTGTGGGTTCCAGGGCATCAGGGAGCCACTGACAGCGCCCAGGAGGAAGGCACTAGCAGAAATGTCTGATGGTGAAATAACCAAATATGCAGAATTTCACACGTGGGAGATTTCTCTTCTGAGAACCTCAAAGTTCATACAAAAATTAATTAAAGCACAGTCTGTGGAAATAGCAATTATGTCTGTAGTATGTTTGCTTTGATGTTATATATGTTAAATGGTATTAAAAACAGCAAAATATATGGCATGAAAATAGCAAACTCTGAGCTCCTGTGAACACAGCCAGAACCTATATTAATAGTAGAAGAGCCCAATAACATTGCAGGACATGACCATGAAATAATACTGGGCAACAAACAGTGTTAAGAGAAGTGTATTATAGCCAGAAAGGTAGAGGTAAGTTAAGGTCAAAGACACGAAGTGTGTAAAAACATAATTTTAGAAGATGATCTTAAGCACCAATCTTTTTCTTCCCAGATGCCCTTAAAGGCATCCATCAGTGAAGCAGCAGCCGGGGTCCAGCTGGGCGGTCTCAGGCAGGGTTAATTTGTATAGATGATGGAGAGCTTCCTGCTCATGCCCATACTTCGAGTTGTCCAGCGTTGCCACTGCTACTCCCTGCCGACGTCACCTGCTCAGACCTGTACGGACAGTGAGTGTCCTGCACGAGGAGGTTCAGGAGATCACGGTTCAGGGGAGACGAAGGCGCCAATACCAGACCCAGGTTAGGGATCTTGAAAAGGTGATTGCAATTATATGGTGACATGGTTCAGCTTTGTGTCCCCGTCCAAATCTCAACCTTGAATTATAATCTCCATAATCCTGGTAAGTCAAGGGAGAGACCAGGTGGAGGTGACTGGATCATGCTGGGGGGATTTCCCTGTGCTATTCTTGTGATAGGGAGTTCTCACAAGATCTGATGGTTTTGTAAGGGCTTATTCCCCGTTGGTTTGACACTTCTCCTTCCTGCTACCTTGTGAAGAAGGTGCCTTGCTTTCCCTTTGCCTTCTGCCATGATTGTAAGTTTCCTGAGGGCTCCCCGGCCATGCTGAACGGTGAGACAATTAAACCTCTTTACTTTATAAATTACCCAGGTTCGGGCATGTCTATAGCAGCATGAGAACAGACTGATATATATGGCAAATGTGAATTCCAACTCCACTGGTTTCTGACCTGGACGCATTCACTTAAGTTTTTTTGTGCCTGTTTTTTTTTTTTTTAAACCTGTGTAATGGGCACATTGAAGATCATTGTCCCAACTTCCTCATGGAGACCTGAAATGCAAAGATGGCATCTCTGCTGCCCCGTGCCTTTCCAGAGCACACACTGCAGGTTTTTGTACCTTGTAACTGGCTCCTTCACAGGTAGCCGACTTCTCCAAATCTCCTGAGTGATGCTTAGAAGATGTGAAATTCTTACGAGGTTTTCCCGACAATGAAGAAAACCTCTCCTGGTGAATTTGGAGGCATCTTGTCCCAAATCCGTGGAACTGCAAGCAGTCCGGAGGGATCCTTGGGTAAGAGTGCTTGGACAAGGTGATTTCAATCCCTGTAGAAATGATTACGAAACATCAAAAGGTAATTCTTCTTGAGTAGGTTTTGCTTTCTGAATATTGCCTAGATGTCACTTTGAAATGAAAGGCCTGTACCTGACACCCGTCAGTCATCTGACACACTTGCTGTGTGTTTGCCAGGGCCTCAGTCTCTCAGCTCCGTTGCTGTTCACCTTCTCCAACAAAGAATGGAGTTGCTCTCAGAGCAGACTCTGGGACTGGGGTCCACACTGTGTGCTGTCTCCTGTCCTTCCTTAAATGCCGCTCTGGATGGGTAGCAGAGATTTGCCTCCTCTGATGCAAATCAAACTCTGAATTTGTTTGGAGAGACAAACGGAATTCTGTGTTTTCTGTGGTGGCAGGTGCCATGGAAATCAGGCCTAGGAATGTTTATTGGGGTGAAGGAGTACCACAAAAATTTGTAAGCAAATTTGGAATGAAGCCAAGAAGAGAAGCATGAGTGCATGGGGACCATTGGTGCAGCTGGTCTGAGGACTGATGACTGGTCTCACTGAGCAGTGGAATTTCACAGCTGCACTGCAGGACGCTAGCCACTATGTCTGCCCATCACTGGCTTCCAGCTGCATCTCTGGAGGTCAGTAGAAAAGAGGAGAGAGGCCTAGGGCTACCTGGATCCATCTGGGGCTTTGGACTCTGGGGACTGAGCAGGACTGGAAGTAGAACCAAAGTGCGGGCTCTGCCTGGTGCCCTGTGCTTGGATCGGATGGGGACAGAGTCAGCCAATTTCCTTCGATTTCAGGGCCATGGTCCTCAGGCATTGTCTCTGGGGTGGCGTTAGACGCACACGCAGACCATCTCCCAAAGCACTCCCACCCAAGTCTCCTGCCTGCCCCCACGCAGGGCCCACTCCTTCACTGAGGCTCTGCATGGGTTAGGATGACTGTCCTGCTGGACAAACCTTGGTGCCCGGCATGACACATGAGTCCCCAGTCTGCGTGCCCAACTGCATCAGCAACTGTTTGGAACATGCAGGCAGAGACTTGGGGAGTTGGGGAGAGCGTGGGACTGCCTGGGCGTTTTCATGGGTCAACAGGGGCCTCCACCTGCAGACACCTCTCTCGCTCAGAGCAGCAGCGATGGGCCCTCTGATGCTGTGGCCTGTCCTTCTGTGGCTCAGGTAGTTCCCTGCTCCCCCCAGGCTGCATACTCTGAGCACAGACGAGGAGCCCCTGGCAGCCCCTCGTGTGGTTGCTGTCAGCCTCACACAGGAGGGAGAGTGCAGTGTGGGGAGAGGTGGGAGCAGCTGGGCATGGCACCTCAGCTTTTGAGTGGCTGTGGCAGTCTCTGCAAGCATACCCTCAAGATTAGACAACCACTTGGTAACAATTCAAGGAGATGCTTTCTATTCACTTTATCCTGGCTTGCCGTATTTCCTAACAAACGAGTTTGGTTCTCTCTAGGTTGCTTTCATGATAAACCTTGTGTCCATGTTCATGGTATACACATTGATCTAGTTTGGCTCTGTCCCCACCAAAATCTCATCTTGAGCTGTGGCTCCCATAATCCCCATGTGTTGTGGGAGGGACCCAGTGGGAGGTAATTGAATCATCAGGTGGGTCTTTCCTATGCTGTTCTCATGATAGTGAAAGTCTCATGAGATCTGATGATTTTATAAAGGGCAGGTCCCCTGCACACACTCTCTTGCCTGCTGCCATATAAGATGTGCCTGTGCTTCCCTTTCACCTTCCGCCATGATTGTGAGTGTCCGCAGCCATGCAGAGCTGTGAGGCCACTAAACCTCTTCCCTTTATAAATTACCCAGTCTCGGGTATGTTTTTATTAGCAGCATGAGATAAAACATATTGCAAAAATAATACCAAAGCATACATTGGTAATCAGCAACATGTCCCAAAAGTCCTTTGAATATGCAATCTTAAAAAAAGAATAAGAACAGACAAATGCTTGACTGCTCTCAGTGCCTCAGGAATCAGTCCCTTTGTGAGCTTCGGCCTGGTGGCCGGTCACTGGGGAGCCTGCTGCTTTCTGGCAGATGATTTTTATACAACTTTCTCCAATTTAAGCAATCATGAAAACAATCTACAGAATTTCTGCTTTGTAAAGGTCCTTGGATTTACCAAAAAAAAAAAAAAAAAAAAAAAAAACCCACAAAAAACGTTTTTTCATGAGTCAGTCAGCCACTAGAAGTGTCAGACAACACACTTATCTGGTGGTTGACAGACAGACAGGTGGATCCACGCCTGCTGTGCAGAGAGGCCGTGTGGTCGCAGGCCCTTGAAGATGGGGAGCTGAACCGTCCGCGGGGCACCTGCACCTCGGGAGCTCCCTCCAGATCCAAAGCTACCCTCTGCACCCCTCTGAGCACATGTTCTCCACTTCCTTCTGCTTGTTCAAAGCTAACTCCATTGTGCACTTAAATAATGAACAACATTATTTTATTGATTCTAAACTTAACTGTACCCCCTAAAATTTTTTTCGAAATACAGAGAAGTACAACAAATCTCTACCCGAGCTTGTGTGCTGGTAACGCTCTGCTGAGTATCTTTCTAGCCTCTTTCATGCACAGCTGTAAAAACGAAGCTCTTGGCCTCCACCTTCCATGTGCCTTCTGCCCTCTGCTTTTTCCCACCCCTCCGTCACTGAAGCCCCAGTAAGGGTCTCCTCTGGAACCTGGCGGCCTCCTGGCCTCTGTGCCCGCATGGCTCTGCCCGTGTTTCTGCATCTTAGCAAGCTGGCTGCTCTCTGCCTCGAGCTCCCTGCAGCACCTGCTTCTCTGGGGGCTGTTACCACCCCTCCAGGGTCCTTCACTTGTTCCTGCTCTTCTACTATCCCCGAAGGGTTGGCATTTCTGGGGTTCCTGCCCTTGACTCTTCCTCGGATGCTGCTGAGTCTGTGTGGACCTCTGGGCTCTGTGGGGATGCCCTGAGGGCCCCACATCCCCACAGCAGGGCTGATCTCTGCCATGGCTCCAAGCCCACGTCCCCACATCTGGTCACCATCACCACACAGCCCGCAGGCCAGCACCTCAACCAGGCAGGCACTGAGCCCACCATGGCTCTCCCTAGCCCCTCCTTGCTGGTGGCTGGTCTTCTAAACTAGCACCCCTGAATCTGGAGGCAGCAGCTGTATTGGGTCGGCTTGCCGGGCACCTCCTGTGTCTGAAATGTGGGCATGCGATCCATACAGCCTCTTTTGCTGAGGGGTGTCGCTCCTCCTCTTACAGGTCTGTGAGGATGCAATAGGACCAGGCAGCTTGGCTGAAAGGGGGCTCCCTGCAGAGTGCACCTCCAGCTGCTGCCTTGATGAAGAAGGACCAACACCTTCTTCTCGATGGGTGCCTGGGGACCCTCCTGTCTTGAGGGATCTCAGCCTTCTCCTCCCCTCTGACACAGGTGTTGAGTCATATGCTGAAGTAGAAGACAGAGCCCTAACCCACACCAGTTCTGCTGAACCTCAGCATCTCCGGAGTAAATCCTCCTGACCTGGCTCCCTTGGGATATTCCTGACACCTTCTTTATTTAATCCCACCTTCAGGAAATGCTAGGATAATGTTCGCCTTCAGGAAATGCCAGCCTTTCTCCTTGGAGGATCTCACCTCCTGCCATGGGGTGGCTGTGCACACCTGTCAGCGCACTTTGTTGCCATGAGCACGACAGGTTAATCGAGGGGTTAACCGACCTGACTTTAGCCAGGTGTACTAAGCATCAGTACTTGGAAAGACAATGACTGCTGCTGGCTCCATAGCTGAGGAAATGTTGATGCCCTGGCTCCTACTGTGGGGCTGTTGAGGCATGGATGTCATTGCTGTGGGACTGTGGAGGTGCCAGCTGCATTGCTGTGGGACCGTGGAGGCGGTGGTTCCGTTGCTGTGGGACCGTGGAGGCGGTGGTTCCGTTGCTGTGGGACCGTGGAGGCGGTGGCCCCGTTGCTGTGGGACCGTGGAGGC